>VVHJ01065701.1:0-13617 GCA_015107715.1 Tylochromis polylepis
ACTCAGTTACTAACTCAGTTACTTTTTTGAAGAAGTAACTAGTAACTATAACTAATTACTTTTTCAAAGTAACTTGCCCAACACTGCTGAAAAACGATGGTAACTGTTTACTGCAGTGCTCAGGTCACTGCTGGCAGCAGAGAATAAGAGAGTGACGACTCTGGAATAAATGAGAGAAGCTGAGGTTCAACTTTAAACTTTATTTACGGGCAAATTAACGCGTTTCCTCAGGTGTGACAGGATGTTGTGTACATGCAGTTTTTGTGTACTGACGATATTCAAAATTTTAATCATCCTTCAAAATAAGTGCATAAATGTGTTTCGGTAAGGCTGCAGAGGCTTTTGCAGGACTCGTGTAATAGTGTCTGCATGTATCAGTTAACAGCTAAATTATTTTATGCATTTAAAAGCTTTTTATTTTTGAGTTATTCCATCTTGATTTTGACAGTTTTGGTCTGTGTGACATCTGCAAATATCATTGTGACAGGGCGACGCCTCATTCCAGATATGTGATGTTGCGGATCATGGTGGTCGTGAGTCCGCCTCTTTTTCTACCTTTTGCACAGGTGTAATATGTGCAGAGGTAAAAAAAAAAAAAAAGAGGCATGTTTTATAATAAAAAGAGGCTTTTTTTTATCGTTCCTGCTGCAGCTGCCTCTGTCCTCCACACGCATTTTAGGAATAAAGGCATCCTTCAGTGTGAAGCACTGAGACTGACTTGAGGTCACAAGCACAAGGACGGAGGAGAAACCAGCGGTGCCACGTCTAAGGCTTCCCTGACTCTCCAATAACTCAAACAAATACTCACATGATGCCATAACCTCCTACTCTGACACAGGGAGCAACAGTATTGAGTAGTTTGAATCTGAATCTTTTCATTTCTTGGGTTTGCTTCCGGCCTTCACAGCGTGAGTCCTTCCTCTTCTTCGTGTTCTGTATCTGCAGTTCTGCGTGTTTCTGTATCCAGTTTTTACTTGTTTTTAAGGATTATTTAATCAGAAGTTTATCGTTCTGTGATTAAAGCTCCATCAGCTTGTAGATCTGTGATTGGTCCAAGAGAGGGAGCCAAGAGAGAGGGAGGAGTTTACCCCTCCTTTACCTTCAGATACCCCCCCCCCACACACACACACACACACACACACACATCGACGTATCGCCACCCCTGACTAAATCTACTGACTCTGTGTGTGTGAGTGTGTGTTTGACGCTCATGCGGACCGACAGCCGAGTCTTCGGGTCACTCTCTGGGACGTCTCGGGACCCCGATCAGTCCTGGCTGAACGCCAGACTGTCTGGGGGGGTGACGGCGCCCCCTCTGTCCCAACCCTACCAACACACACACAAACACATTATACTGCATGTCTCCTATTTGCATGAAGGTGCTGTGTATCATGCACATTAACTGTGAGCCCTCTTGTCCATTATTAACTATAGACTGCATTGCATTATGGGAAACATGCATGACGTCACTCTAAATTCTCTCTGGTATTTTTTAATCTATAGTTTTGTTATGTTTTTTTTTTCCAGTTTTGTACATTTACGGTCTTTGGAGAGGGCGTGTTACACACAAAGCCACACCTGGACCATATCGGGTAACATTTTAAAAATACGTATCAGTGGATTTGACCCTGTGTTTGACGTTAAACCTCATCCTGTGGTCATCGTCATGCCGGGTACGGGTAGATTGCTTCACGTTAGCGTTGGACAGGAGGTGGTTTGAGTGAAGGAAACACTGACCTCAACTTCCTGTTCACTTCCTGCGATGGCGCTGGAACCGAGCGTCTTGGCGTCCGTGTTTCCACTGGATCGATGTGGAGAGGGCAACACCGTCCAAGCCACGACTCCAGACTCTCCTGGGACTGACGGACGCCTGCTGCTACCATCGCAGCCATCCTGCCAAACTGGCCCCGAGCAAAGCGAGTTAACATTAGCTCGTTTTGATTTAAAGGGTTTTTTTTTTACTTTTGGAGATGAAACTGAAAACTGAGTCTTGGTGTTTGTTGGAGGCGCAGGTCGGTGATGGTGAAATATGTTCAACTTCCTGTTTGGGTTTTTAATTCCAGCGTTTGAAGCTTTTGAATTCCTGATTTGATTTCTTTATTATTCTAACAGTGACTCTGATTTCCTGTCATATTGTTGAGGTTCTGCTTTCTGTTTTTACGCTGTGGTTTTTGAGCCATCCTGTGTTTTGGTTCACGTCTCCATTATTACTCTGAGTCTTCGCCTGTTTTACTTTGTGGTTTCTACTGAGAAGTTGTTGTTTTTTTTAAATTTATTGCATTTTGGTTCATTTATTGGATTTGGGGGCCTCCTTGTCTCTCACATCTTGTTAAGCGTTCATGTCAGTTTTTGTGATGGTCTGCTCCTCCCTGATTGGTTCACCTGCTGTTCATTACTTCCTCACTTGTCCCACTGCAAAGTTTGAGAACACATATAACCCCTGAGATGTCTCAATATAATGAAAAGAAGTGCGATTTCAACAGTGCGTCTCAGTTTTTTCTGCACTAAATGTGTCAGCACAACTTTCTGGGCTTCAGTTGTAAGAAATAAATGTGTAAAATGACAGATAATGTTGTTTAAACCCCGTGTTTCTCTCGTCTTTGTTGCGTTTCCATATCTCAGCGAAGCTGTTCTTTGGACTCTGGTTGTCTTAGTAGATATTTTGCCATCAGTCTAGTAAAAGCCAGTCTTAGGAATCCAGTAGGAATCCTTAAATTTTAGATTTTATATTGTGCTTGTCTTTATAGCGTTAGAATAGAAAGTTGTATCTAAATATATATATATATATATATATATATATATAAAATCCTATTTGGAATATGGAAACTACATTCACTGAGTTGATAGAATTCCACTGTAAATAGTAAGTTTTTATAGTGCAGTTACTAAATGGTAAAAAAAAAAAAAAGTTATGGGAAATACTCCCAAAAGATTTTTTAGTACAGATACTGTTTCACAAATTCAGTACTTTCCATACTTTCGGTTACCTGGATAAAACTGCACTGACGACACGTCAGTAAAGAGCATTTTCCCGCACCAAGAATCGATCATCAGCCAGGTGAGGTTGAAATTTAAAAACAGTGTCTGATACGTAGCTTCACAATCATCTCTTCAAACGAGCACTCGGCATACTCGATTTATGAATATTTGAACCCCTCTGAGTAAATCCCATTTCTATGATTTTCCGGGGCAAAACAGAATTCTTGAAACTACTGGCTAAACATTTTCCGTAACAGGAAGTGAAGGTCAGCGAACATTAATGCAGTTGTGTTATCAGGTTTTCCTAGGATGGCGCGCTGTCTCGTATTAGTTCAGTGACATAAATGCTTAAAACAGCGTTTTCTACTTATCTTTCAGCCCTTTTGCATTTGCTTACTTTTTATTTTATCTTGCTGATCATTTCTTGTTCTCAAGGCGTGAAAAAAAAAATCCTCCACTGAAGTGTTAATGGATAAATGTGAGACTGCAGTCAACACATCAGTGGAGGATTTTTACACCCTCGCGCAAGAACTAAAGAGCAAGGTAAAACAATATGCTAAGTATTCATCTCATCAAATGAGAACCCCATATACTTGCTTTGCTAGCTACTATACTGGAAGTAAAAACTAACAAACAGCTAACTTTATTTAATATGAGTGCATTTGAATACATTTAAAAAACACATTTTTTTTGAGGAACTGTAGAGTACAATGCAGATGTAATATTGTAAGTCAGTCAAGTGTATTTAGCGTATGCGTGTTTCTCTGCTTGCATGAAATTAAATGTCATGTTTTCACCTCCTGCAGGTTTTCTATTGACTGTGGACAATATTCAAACTCTGTCAGGCCCAGTGTGCGTCAGGTTTTCTCATTTATGTCTGTTTAAGCTCTAATTCACACGCACTGAGGTCACACGCTCGGTTTGGAGCATAAAAGAGCAGCGGGACGACCGACACAAGGTTAGATACACAGACAGACAGTCATTAAGACATTCCTCTGCACGCTGAAGCGCTCACTCGTCCCTCGGCCTCTTTCTTCTTTTGTGTTTCAGCCACACATGCTCCTGAAGGCTGCTGGGAGATGCACGGGAGGGTGTCTCTGTCTGGACCTCCTTCGCCGTGGGTCTTCGGTCCAGCGTTGCACAACAACAGCAGCAGCAGATTTGGAGGGCGTTTGGCTCGTCTGCTCTAAAAGCGGCACCGCATTGGCTCTGATTGGCTGCCTGGATGCATAAACATCCACTGGGCGCGCCTTCAGGTGACGGAGAGGTTTAAGGTAAGACTCGTGTTTTCATACTGAGACAGCAGCTGTTGACTCTCAGCTCAGTCTGGCTGGTAGTTTCAGTGCTGTTATGCTGCTGAAACTTCTGAATTCTCATTGGTTGGAAGGTGTGGATTACCTTTTAATAACTGGATACCTGTGATGGAGGCGATACTCTGCCATTATCGATCAACGTGCTAGTAACAAACAGCAAGTAGAGACAGCTGGTCCAGAGAGCTCGGGTTATTTCTGTGAACACCAGCAACAATCAAAGGAGAAAAAAAACCAAACTGGAAATAACATCTCGACGGGTGATGTCACAGTGGTTCTGGCCATCTTTCATATACAGTACATGGTTACAGTGGATTAACTGTGCAGTTTGGTTTAGTTAGAAAGCTGATAAAAGGTTTAGATTAAAAAGAAAAATTTAAATGAAAGGTCGACGTTGTTTTTTGTCACCAAAGCAAATGCATTTTTTCCAATATCCAGCAGGGGGCGACTTCTCTGGCTGCCAAAAGAAGATGGAACAGAAGTCTATGACAAAATCTATGAACACTTCCCTGATCACGGTTAATGAATATAAAATGAGTTTATTTTGTAAATTATAATCCCATACGCCGCTTCATTGTCACAAAGAGCAATAAAGCAGCGTATGTTTTTCAGGTATGCTACTTTTGATTGACGAAGTCGACGTCTAAAAGTCCAGCTGAAGGCTTTAAAGGAGGACTTTGTTTAACCAACTGGTACTTAAATCTTTTTACATACAGTCTTGTGTATGTAAACATTAACAGACAGACGTATATATTATTACATCCCAACATTCCTGTCTGTTTTACAAGTTGTAATATGGCTCCAAAACACCTGCTCATAATCCAGCTCAGTTAATAATCATAACTTATGGTTTAATCACACCAGAGTGAACACCAGAGGACAGTAACCTCCAGTGACTACGAAAAATCAGTGGCTGCCCAGTGACTACGTTCAGTTTTTTTTTGCTGTCAGAGACTGAATGCAAGTAGTTTTCCTGACAGCTTCCCTGGTGGGAGGCAACCGGTCTGCAAACAGTCCAACAATCACTGTCTAAATAATTACAGTCTAATTTAAACAGGCAGACAGGTTGCTAACATGTTGTAAACAATCTAAGCTGGTCTGCATCGATTAACTCGGATCATCTATGACGTGTCGTTGCAGTAGGGGACTTGACTAAGCTGGATGCCAACTGGTTGTATTCTGGTTAAATTCCTGCATCCTTCCTACGTCACTATTTTGTGTGACTTCCTTGACTTCCATGGCTCATCCTTGTGTGACTGCAGGATTAGCCATGGTTGACATCTTGTTTTTTTCTTTCCACCAGTTTTAACAAATTAAACGTTAGCGCTCAAATGCTGAAATGCTCTTTTGTGCTCAAGCCAGGTTGTACTGCTAACTGAACTGTGTTTGATTCTGTCGTATCAATTATTTTTATGGTATTTTTAACAGCTGATATACCGGCTCACAGGTGGAGTCATTGTCTTGACCTCAGCCGACCATTAGCATCAGGCCTAACCTGTGCTATTTCCTTTCTGCCAAGAGAGCAGGAAGCTAGCAGCTGGTTATTTACGGTATTGTGAAATATGTCGTTGGTGGATCCTGGACTCATCGGCCTGTTGTTGGCTGTTAGTTCGCTTTGAGCCCACATCCAGGTGTTTGGTGAAACTGCCCTTCTTTATTACAGCCCCCACAGAGCTGCTGAGTCTTTGTGGTTTGTGTGTCTTTGCTGGCTTGCGGGGAAAGTGTTTGAGGGTGTTTCTTGTGTTTATTACACAGGTCTGGCTTTTCCTTTAAGTTCCCAGCCACCAGATGAATGTCTGGGCTTTATTTTTTGTTTTACTTCCTTAGATGATTGTGCTTTCAGAGACCAGGCTTTTATTTGTTTTTGAAGACCACAATTAAATCGAAAAGCAAGTTTCACAGAATAACGTATACGGCTCTTATCATATTATAAATGACTCATACTGCCAACCATACAGCACCTGCGAAATGAAACACCTTCTAACTGCAACAATTTACAGCCCCCACCCCACATTTTGTACAGTCACGTCTTTTAATGCCCTGTTGGTGTATTTCTCCCTCATCACTTAAAAGTCAAAAACAATGCGAGGCCGTGATTTTAAACACGTCGACTTCCAGTCAAACAAAGGTCAACAGGATGGCACCGGCAAACTCTTTTCACGGTGTCGTGGATTAAAATGTGAGATGTGAGGAAGTGAAAATAACTCGAGGCGAGCCCGTACTATGACTGACTGAAAAAATAAAAAATGGCATAAAGCAAAGAAACAAAACCTGCAGAAAAAAGTCAGGGGGATACGACCAGAAGAGCACAGCGGGAGCTCTGAGGAGGGCAACAAAGGCTTCAACAGGAATTAAAACCTCAAACAGGCTCCAAAACTCATTTATATCACAAAAACACGAAACCCTGGCACCGTGTCATCTTGTTTATTTCGCCGACATAAATCGAGTTCATTAGTGCACATTCGTCCCCGGGACTCCCCCCTGCAGGCGCTCTGCCCCATCGGGACCGTCTTCACTGTGAGAGCCACAGTCTCCGATCAGGCCTCGTGCTTCAACGAACGTCCTCCAACGTTAAACGGGAGTCAAAATGTCCACGAAGTTTAATGTTTGAATCAGCCGTTCAGTTCCAAACGCGCTCCACCTGTGACGGTAATGTTTAAAATAATATTTAAAATCCTTTTGTGAATAAATAAATGAACGAATTAAATTCTTTTAATTCACTAATGAGTTTATTTTCAGAATTAACTTTTTACGCTAAAGCCAAATTAGGTTTGCGTGCAGTCAGTTTTATTAATCTCGCCCACATGAGGGCAAACTGGACCGACAGATAAATTCCCCGCTGTGAGTAAAGCGAAGCACACAGTAGCATTATTGTATATCGTATTAATGCCTTGAGGTGACTCGTTGTGATTCAGTGCTAAATAAATGAAACTGAATTGAATCCATTTAATTAGATTTTTCTGCTTGCATCCTGCTGTGTAAGGAACTGTCTGACTATTGCACGTTAAAGCATTTCTCAGCATCACAAGTGTGATCAAGTTCACATCATTATGGATTTTTCTCAGGTCATAAACGTATATACACGGGTTGAAGCGGCGTGTTGCTGTGGTTTGATCGCTTACACGAGCCAGAGCTTTGGGGACGAGATGAGCCGGTAGTTCACGTTAGTCCAACACAAACATGGACTTAATGAATGAATAACTGACATCATATTTAATATTTTAGATGTGGTATAAGAGCTTTTAAGCCACACAGGAAGAAGAGAAGACCGGACCTCGAACTAACATGGAAGGCATTATGCAGGCTTTCAGTCCTGGTTTGTTTGGGCTTTTTTTTTTACGTGACTTGATGCTGTTGTCGCTGGTTAGTGAGTCTAAAGATATTTGCAGCAGTTTGTGACACGCTGGTGTTTCTGTGCAGAAGTTGGCTCATACAAACGCAGCCGAGAGCTTAAACTGGAAGTTAGAAACTGAACGCTAGTTTTCTGTGACAGTCACAACACTCTAAAGAATAAAAGTTTCAAATTGTTTATTAAAACAACTCGTTTCACCGTAATAACTGTACGAATTAGATGTAATATTTAACTCTTGATTACCAATAAAATCAACGTTGCTGGATATTTAAATATTAACAAACATTTTAAAAATCCGGTTTATGCTAACAGTTTTCTCTTATTCTGTCAGACTAATCAAGTTTCCTCTTTCAAATAATTTTGAAATAGTTCATCTCTCCCCCCTAAAGACTTCATGGGCACCAATCAAAACACGGGTTTGTGTTACTGTTCAAATCTTTGTTTTTTGCACACTTTCCTTGGTCGCGTGTAATAATAAAGACTCGAATAAGATCATATAAAAGCACATTAATAAATGCAGAAGCGCCAAACGTTTAAGAATCACTAAGGCTTTTTGTCATTTTTCCACCAATAACTCATTAAGTTGACCTCAGTGGATGTAAGCCAAACTTACCAAATTGTAAACTTCCACCGAGTTTTATCTGAATTAATCCAAAACTTGAAAACGAGCTGTCGTGTTTACAGACAGAGGGACACGAATGCACGCGAACGCTGCCAAAAACAGAACCGCCATGACGATAAAGATTTCAACAAAGGATTTAAAAAAATGTGCAGAACCGCAAAACCAATTTTTATAAAGTAATCTTCTCATTGCAAAACCTTAATCCTCATAATCTGAGTTATTTTACCAAGAATGCAAATTTCACTCCTTCATAGAAGCATGCACGTCTTTAATAAAAAGAGCAAAAAATAATAGGACTTGTGTTTTATTTATAACGTAGGAGCAATAACCGATGTATTACACAGTAAAGAGAAGAAACAGGAGTGACATGAAATGAAAATTTTATTTGTATAGCACATTTTATTACACTTATACTTGCTTTAGTTAAAAAAAAACGAAATAAAGACATAACCACACGAGCTGTTGATATAGACAAACTTAATGAATTATTGATTAACAGAACATTAAAGCATACACTACTGAACACGGATACGCACCCAGAGGAATTAAGGATAGGATAGGAAAGTCGGAATAATGCATTGGGATATGGAAACAGTTGTGATGGATCTGAGGTCTACTCTCGGCCAGACTGGGATCTAATGCTAGATCTGAGACCCCCGCTGACCCGGTCACCGTGCCCCACAGTTTGGCAGGTGAAAATGTGACTTGTGTGCCCTAAAACTAAACACAAACTCAGCAGGTTACGGGTCTGGTATCCAGCATGTGACGGACAAATACACAGTATTTTACCCCAGCTCCATCTCTGTATGAATAACACGAACATGCATTACTACACTCATTTTTTCCCTTTTTTAATATTAGCAGTCTGAAAATCATATGTGGGTATCAGAATAGGGCCATGAAGCTTTTTGGCACAGTAAGCGCTGCATAACTGAATAATATAATAAAAATAACCTCCCACTGGCTTCACTCATCTGTAGTATTTCATTCTTTATCGTGCTCCAGATGACAACTCGTGCACATGATCCGTGGTCGAGCGAGTCCGAAGGAGGCCGACTGTTGCTGCTGTGGTGCTGGTGTCAAAGAAGCGCTGACTTGTAAACACTGGACACCATCACACTGTAGGAAGAAAGACTGTGACTTCTATGCAGTCCCACATAAAACGGGACAGGTTTGTGCTTTTCTGTTTTAAAGCAGACGCTACAGGTTTGAACACAAAGCGGCTCCGAAGTCTGTATAATTTATCTACACATGCTCTTTGTTATCTGCAGCCCATCTGTAGACGCTAAATCTAGAAATCTATTCACAGACAAGAGCCAGAGGCATGTGGATGATGAAACTAAGATACGACCATATAACCCGTTAAAGATTAAAGAGCACGTATATAAACTTGACACTGAACACAAAAAAGAGAGACTTACAGATTCGGAGAGAGAGAGCTGAGATAAGAACACACGAGCTGTTTCCCGCGCTAAAGAAACTGCTCGTGTTTTTGATCCGGTGTTTTCAGATGAAATGAGAGACGATCGCAGCACTGATCTACATTTTTGAGGTTCTGCCTGTGAAATCCTTCCTAATATTCAATTAGGAATTAAATTTATATAGCGCCAAAAGACGACAACAGTCACATCGAGGTGGTTTATATTGTAAGGCAAAGACCCTACAATATCCTCGTGAGAACCAACCTATTCATTTATGTCCTCTCGTTTGTTTTTTGACTTATTTGGGCTACCCTGTTAATTGAGGACATCCCGAGCTTTCCACTGATATCTCGTGTTTGGGCGAACTCGTTTAGCTCCAAAAAGGAAGGAAATCACAAAAACTGTTCAACGGGAAGATTCTTTTTTCCTCAGTTCTCAGGGGGATATGTCTGAAATTAGCCAAACTAATTTTAAGTCCATTTGCTATGTTTTAAGTTTATTATATTGATATTTTTCTGTTTACAGTCGTCTTCCTGCCACTGTAACACATCTGGATCCCCTTTCAGTGTTTCAGTGACACTGGGGTGCAAACATAGGTCGGACACGTGGACCATTATAACTCAGAGTTCTTGTGTAGTCTCCTGTTCGGTTTAGCGTGTGGATATTTGACGGCATCATCAGCATACATCTGTGACGTTATGGCAGGTCGTCAACTTTAATTCGGGTTGCTAACACACACAGTAAACGGCACAGGACCAAATCTGTCTGCATACTGGTCGATATGTGAACAAGCTGCTGTGGGAACTGTTCAGTCAGGGTCCATGAGGGGGCAGTAGAGTCCCTACTGGACCACCCCATGGTCTGAGGTTGTTTCTGCCTGTGTGTTTGGGGGAGTCTAAAACTTGGAGGTGGAAGGGAAATGAAACCAGAAGAGCCATGTGGTGGTTGTTGTTGTTGTATGAGGTGTTGAATAAGGAGATATGACCTTAAATCTGGATCATAAAATGGAAATAACAGGAAGTTTCATGGGATTAAAACCAAGCTGAGGTCGTTCAGCAACAGACAAAACACATGTGAGTGCAGGTTTGCTTTTCAGACTTCACTGTAATGAGATTACAGGAGCTCTGCAGCCTCTAAATATTGTTGCATGTTATTATTTTAGTCTGATTCGGGAGGTGAAAGATTAACAGGAGAGAAACAGTTATTTGGTTTTTCAGATCAGCGATCCCTTTGCTCCCAAACACACACCCGCTCGTTTAGGTTTAAATCTCGTTTTCAGAGGCCGACCTCTGCTGCGTTCAGTGACCCCGAGGAAGAATTGGATGTCGTTTACATCCTGGATTACGTCTGTAAAGTCAGGATTAATCTGCACGTTTCAGAGTTTGTGTAGAAGGAGGTGATGAAAAATAAAATGCCTCGTTTACACAAACGCACCAAACTATACGAACGGTTCAGTTACAGCTCAAGCAAAGAGCAGTGTTACAAACGCGCTGCAAGTATCTGTGGGGGTCTCTTAATATGAAAAGCATTCAGCTGCCAGTTTATTAGGCACACTGCCACTTGTGGAACTTTCCTGCAATACATTACACCTTTATTACAGTTACATGATCAGTTTTCCTCGTACCTGTGGTAGAAAGGGGTCGTATGACCTTTGGTGACACCAACACACTATGCTAATATTTTAAACTTGATCTACAAAGCATAAAAATAATTGGTGGTCGTAGTAAGAAATTGTTTGAAAGTTGAGAGATGGGGACAGTTTAAGAAACAAGAAGACAGAAAAGATGTAGAACTGTCAAAAATAGAATCAACGTGGTCAACGTCATGTTTGTCTTTGGTGAAAGCTCATTTATAATATATACGACGTAAAAGGAGGACGTGGAAAATTTCACGAGGTTATTGTCCGTGTTCTTGTAGTGACTTTTTCTGTTATTTTGTCCATCCCGTTAATTCCTAAATAATAGAAACGTAGACGAAGGGAAAAACATGTCCCGGCGCTCGCCTTTATTGGCCGGACGTTGACCTGTACATTAATTATCGTATAACTTTATTTTAACAAATTAAAGTCTTAAAAGTGCAAACGATCGATATAAAAACCAAACATTTTATATTTCCATACATGACTGCTAGTTTTAAAAAAGTGTTTTCTGCTGCATAATTACTACGTGGCTATAATGTATAAATATCTTCCTGATAGTACTTTAACAATTATTTACTTTAACAAAGCTCCAGACTTGTAATCGAGTATTTTTACTTTTGAATGGTTCCTTACAGAAAAGTTCAGAACAATTCAAAGTGTGTGTACATTATCTAAATTAATTATTGTGAATGTAAGCGAATGAAAATAATTGAAATGACTTATAAATAGACATTTTTTAATCTAAAATTTGATCGCATATATTTATATGTTCTATTAATTTTCTTCACGTGTGTAAAGTGTTTATGTAGGCATTATTGTATGTTACTTTCACTGACCTGTTTTAATCTTAAATTATGAAAAGTGGCCAAAAACATTAGATTCATTCATGTTAATGTGCGTGTGTGTGTGTGTGTGTTGTGTTGTGTTGTGTTGTGTTTAGGAATATTTTTGTGTTTTGTTGCACTACCACATGTTAGAAATACACAAAAGTTTAACATCTCCCTGACAGATGATGTAGAATAAGGTAAATGCTTCTTTACGTTCTTCTACACTTGAATTTACAGTGCAGAGGAGGAGAAATCATCCCATACATGTGAACACAGCCTCTGTGTCACAATCAGTGGTGGCGATCAGTTATTGATTTGTGTTTCCAGTCATACCGAGCAACACAGTTTTAAAATATACTCACAGTTTGCAGTATACAGTTTCTGTATTAGTACTTGTGATGCAAGAAAGAACGTCTTACTGCTGAGTGAGAAAGCACCTAATGTTAAAGGCTGGTGTAGAGTACCGTATACGGTACATGCATCCAAACTCAGACCAGTTTGTGAAGTTTGGGAGCCATATTGGTGCCGTTTGACACCCAGTGTCAGCGCTGTTATGTTTCTGAAAGGTCCCCAGTAAGAACGGGCTGAAGACGGCTGGTACGTGTAAGAAATGGGGGGAGTATTTGTGGTGGGATTTATGTAGAAGTAAAATATATAGGAATATACTGAAAAACTTCATTTTATAATTTCACAATGTTTAAGTTCGCTTAATGAATCTTATAGACATAAATACATGTAAAAGTTTTTTTCATTTATGCTGTTTGAAACTATTGACATTTTTTTTTTATCATAAAAGTACTTCTATTATTTATATTTTATAAATAAATTATAGGTTTTATTTATTCACATTATGCCCACATTTTGAAATATTACACAACTTCTTTAAAAGATTAATACTCAGATACTCCTCTTATTAAACTATAATTTGAGATATCAGGTAAAAGATCATAATATCGTGCACGCAAGTGGACGGTGGTAATTATTAAAGCCACAGCGTGTGCTCGTACTGGGCAGCTCCCAGTGTGGCTGTGCAGCAGAGTGGAAACCAGCTCCGAGCTCTTCTCTGGAAACACAAAGAACATGAAGTTTGAAATAAAACCAGACGGCAGCTTCTGTGCTCCGGGTCCCAGCGACCCTTGTTCTCTGCTGTGCATCCAGGGGGCGACGTGGGGCAGGAGGCAGGGAGGTGGTCTCCTCTCTGCTGGGTCATTCGCACTGAGGGGACGTGGAAGGAGCAGGTTTTGGCCCATTTTAGGTACAAATACTTAGATTAATCAATAAATAATTAATTAAAAAAATAAATCAGATCGGGGGGAAGATAATATTTTGAAAAAAAATCAACATTTGTTAAATAAATAACATAGACCTTTAATATTTTGTGAGTGAAGGTATGACGTGTTTTTTTTTTTTTTTTTTTTTTTTTAAAAAGGTAAAAAGTTTTTTTTTTTTTTTATTTTTGTAAAAAAA
>VVHJ01065703.1:9567-21426 GCA_015107715.1 Tylochromis polylepis
ACTCTTTCAAAAGTAAGCTATAGTTCTCTGACTGGTCTCGTTACGCCTCTCTTTTCTGTCTTCTCCTTCCGAACAACTTCCAACTAGTTGCACTTGGTGCTTCCTCTCCTAAAATTTGGGTTCGTTGGAGGTCTTTTTCCCGTGAGTCCTTTCTTTCCACTGTCACAAACTCGCTTATGGTCTAATATTTTGGGTTTTCTTTTAATATTCCAAACCATGAAGTGCTTTGATAGAACTGCAGTTGTGAAGAGGCACCGTACAACTAAAGCTGACTTTGTTATGATTTGGTGCTGTATAAAGAAAACTGGACTGAATTGAACTTTGTTACCTCTCAATGTTTTCTCAGTCTTTAGACTTCAGCTGAGCCTGTTTTTAATGTTCGGTTAGAGATATCTGTGTTGGGATGAAATTTGAAGTTCTCATCACTCGACCTTTTCAACTTTAAGCTACCAAGCAGTGACATCATTGTTGGTGCTGATGGCACAGCCTCCTCCTCCTCCTCTTCCTCTTCTCTGTAATTTGTTTGGGGGCCTCGCCGTTTCTGCTAACATAGCTAATTTGGCGACCATTAAAGTGAAGACGAGAAGTGCCCTGCCTTCTACTCGGTCTTTAACTTAACTGCCCAGCTCATAGAGCACTCCATGTATTTGGTAGCGTGAATGCACTTATATACTCAGTAGTGAGGGTAATTATGGAAGTATATCATTTGACACAGTTTGGTACTGACCATCAATACCACCACAAACCGCCGTTTCTTTTCCACTTTGATTTCATTGGTTGAAAGTGATTTCTGTGTCTGTCACAAAGACTTGAAGCAGAAATGAAGTTCATAAACATTCATGTCACATGCATATACTCCAGCATTTAAATACAAGTGCCCCTCTGAGTCATTCTAATAACATTGCGAAGACTCCATCAGCCACTGTAGATACTGGCTCATATCAATCATTTCAAATGTGCTCAACTCCTGTGCCAGCTATCATTGTGCCAGAATAAAAAAGTGAAGCTCTTTAAATCCTCAAAAACCAATTTCTTGTACCGGTAGCCTCTCTATACAATTACTGTGATTTATTATAGAAATGCCAGGCCGTTTTTTCCGTGGGTTGGGGGGGTTTCCGTCTTGGCATGAAAGTTCTGAAACAGCTTTCAAACCATCAAAACAAAGATCTGCATTGTTACACTTAATTCTCGCTTTAGCAGCCAAATTTCACATCTCTGTCTCTGTTGCGTCGCTGATGTGCATCGGCATGTGTGGGCGACATTTGAATTTTGCTGCAGGTAATTGTTTGTATCACAGCATTTCTTGTAAATTGTTATTGCTGTAAAAGGACTCAGTTCTCCTCTCCCGCTGTTCATTTCTGTCATGAAAGCAGAAGATGAAATCTGGAGTTCAGGTTGGCTTCTTGCTAACATCACTTCAGGTTACTGGAGCCAGGAAGTCAAAATGAGGGAGTGAGGACGGGTGAGCTAGTAGCAATGTGATGCCTTCATCAGTTAATTGTCATTTTGAAAAAGTATTTTGATATTATTGACTGTATTTATAATGAAAGGCTGATTTATTTGATGGATTATCTTCCATTTACATCAAAATATGTACTTCTACTGTGTGTTCTGGTTCAGCATCGTTATCACAAAGGAAAACACCACAATGAGAATGACGCTCTTAAAAGGTCTTTTTTGTTGGGAATTTAAACTGAACTGGAATCTCTGTGGCAAAGCTGAGTGATGACATGGACCGGCTTTTGTGGCACTATTACGTCCCGGTGTAGGGGTACAGGAGCGCCAACATAAGGGTTAAAAAAAAAAGAAAAAAAAAAAAGGTGTCCCTGCCCTGGTCCCCAAAGCCATACCCAAAAAGCCAATGTACAGTTCAAGGTGTTTTATTACTACCAAAACCTGAAAGCATTAACTCCTGGATGAACAAAGGCCAAAATAACAAACAAACTAAGCTACTCCAAAAAGGAAGATGCTACCTATAAGGCAGTTCACCCCTCCTTTTTCAGGGCTTATTTACAACTGAAAGAGTATCTACACACTACATACAAAACTTAACGGTTCTCTTGAGTCACACGCAAAAATTTGTCACTGAGGGTTTGGAGGCCAAGGACAGGTGTGCTGCTGCTGCCAGCTGCTGCCAGGGAACAACAGCTGGAGAGGGTTTTTAAAACTGCCACTTGATGACGAGAACCAATCAGCAGCTGCCAGCTCTCCAATCAGAAGGAGGACCTGCAGAGACACTTAAAGGCACAGAACACACACACACACGGAACAAAATCCACACACCGTGATTCAGAATATGGCCAGGGCCCGTAACAGGCACCAGCACTCAAAAGCATTGGTCAAAGGTTTGGACTAGCATCATGTGGCAGTGAGTGAGGTTTCTTAGTAATGCCTGAGCGTGATTAACACCCAGCCTCGACAACATAGAGGGGACAGGGTCTTTCTCCTTGCGTTACTTACCTTGCTGCCATCAGTATTCCCCTGAGAGGATCAGTGTTAAGCAGTGAAAGCTAACATTCAGTTTTTATAGCTAGCAATAGCCCGTGCAACAGCCTCCATACACACGCTCACCTGACATGCTTGCTGGACAGTGCTGAACCATCACTGATAAATGGTGACTTGATTTTTAATTACATTTTAAGTTAATTCAATTTGATTTAATTTGTTGTTAAAGTATGTTTCCTAATTGGATAATAATTGTTTGGAAGCATCTCTATACAAGATCTTGATGGGTATTGTGTAAGTTGCAAATCATATTTATACTTTGTAAATAAGCAATAGAGACAACTATTATCTGAGTTAATGCTATAAAACTGCAACTGATGTAGTAGTGGTACACTTAATATTTGATCCATACAAGCAAAAAGTAGTGCTCAGTTCCATGTTTTTTTTTTAAACAATTTTTTAATAATTAACAAATAAACACATCAAAAATAGGATTTTAAAAAAGTCAGTGCTGAAACGCCTACAAGGAGAAAACGTGATTTTTAGTCGACGCCCATGTTTTGTGTTGGTTCATGTAGCAGTCATTACTCAGGTTTCCTTTAATAATTTTTTCCAGCAGTACAGTTTTTGCACCTCCACACCTTTTATTGCCATTTTTATTCTGAGCAGAGGCCCATTAGAGCTTGGCTTCAGGAAGTCCTTCAAAAAGTAAAGTTAATGAGATAATAAAGTCAACCTTTGACTTTGTGCCTTTGTGTTTGCTCAGCACTTTTCCAACTGAACAGACTGAAGCCAAGTGACACTTTGAAGGACTCGCAGAACGGCCGGCTGAGCTTTTACACCCAAACTGGCATCGTGTCGCAGCAGTGCTGGAAGATAACGTTCCCTAGGTGCTGTCAAGAGTGTTCGCCAACCGACCCCCCTTCACGGTTTCTTTTAAAACGGGGTGTCTGTTTCCAAATTCATGCAACTGAAAGACCCTGTACCTCGTTTTTGTTCATGTGGTTAGAACCCATGGTTCGAAAATGTCTTATTTCTAAGACATCATGAAGTAGAAGGACATGGTGTGAAGAACCTAATATGGGGCACATCATAGCCTGTGTACAAGAAAAGGTTTTGGCTGAAAAAGAGATTATACTGAGAAAAAGCTTCAGCTTTTCCTTGGTCAACATTATGTGCTGCTTAGTAAAGCAATCTAAAGATGATGGGACTTTCAGAGTAAATGTAATAAAGATTACATATGTTTGATGTTTACTATACTTCAGACAAATCTGATCCACTTCTGCTGCCTCAGGGTTATACAAGAAGACTTATGACGATCTGAGACCCCGTGTGCATTTAAAGTGATTTGCTGGTTGCCCATTGATTTGTATCTGACAGCTGGTCATTAGTGGACACTGCAGACTCTTCTTCTCTTGCATAGTTCCTATCCATCATACATCAGTCAACATTTCCTCTGCTCACATTGGCAGTCAGTCCAATCGTGTAGCTCCAGTTTTTAATTTGGTTCAGCTCGGTATGTGCCCACGTTGCCTGCAATATGTTTAGCCATTCAATGACACAAGTTGCCAGATTTAATCGACTTTCCATGGTTTTTGGTTGCTCGTAGTATTTTGCTGCCTGAACACCCCTTTAGAGACGGAGGACACATAGAGAACAAGGACAACATAGTAAGGCCTCTGTACTGTTAAAATGTTGTACTATCTTATCTAAAAGTCTGAAAGGAGGCTTGGACTGAATGCTCTAAAAAGAAGTATTTAGTCTTTGATTGCAAATGCTGCTAGAGAAGAAAGTTAAATCTAAAAGTCACATCTTAGGAAAATGCGGCGTACAGTCTGACCTACAAGATGTCATAAATTCTGACTTAATTAAATGCCGATGTAAAATGTTATATAGTCCAACTAGACAGGTACACATTCACTTCCCTCGTCCACACGTTCATTCAGACCTGCGCTTCCCAAGTGGAAAAGAAATCTTCTCCTTGTGATGTCCTGTAGAAAAAGAATGGATTTTCTAATCTCCACATTTCATCTAATCTGCATCTGTTTTATGATCTTCAACATGCAGCCGCCCACATGGTGATGAATTGTAGGTTTCACTGGTACAAAAGTCTTCTGTTTGCACACTCATTATCTCTGAGGCTCCCCTGGTATTCTTAAAACCTTTAGAGCTGGTTTGATGGAGACACAACTCTAAGTTTGTTAATATTTTGTTTGTTTGGATTTTAAAGTCTTGAGACTAAAATCTTCAGACTTTCCTTAAATTAAGGCGCTCAGTGGTTAAACCCTCTTAATCGAATCTTACTCGTCTTGTGTGTGGTGAAGCTGGTAGTTCTTTTAGTAAATTTTCGTTATCTTGGAAAAGTGTGCCCAAAAATAGCCATTTTAAGGTATGTTTAGAATATGGTCTGATTATACTGGTAATCAGGGTATAATTGGTGGCAGGGGATGTTTCCCATATGGAAATGTCTAAATTAAGTTTGTTGTTGTAAGGGGGGAAAGGATCTTGCATGTCTCTTCATCGACCTTCAGCATGAACACTGCAGCAGATAGGTTCATATGAACGTGCATATGTTTCTCTCATGCCATGTAGAAGCTCTGGAGAGTGGCAGGGAATTGGCAGCTAATCATCCATCATCTGGAGTCCAGACTCATTGTAAACATCAAGTTGGCTGAAAAATGAGCTGAAATTTGGCATTTAAGGAGTCCAGGATCCAGCAGGGAAAACACAAAGCACGGAGACTTGTTTGGTTCGGGCGGATCTTCTGGTGAAGAAGATGTGACACTTTCGGAGAGCATCCTGCTATTTTTGCCACAGTATTTATTTATTTATTTTCTCGCGTGTCGAGCGTGACGCGTTGCGACAGACCAGCGCGCTGTCTTCCTCTGTAACCTCGTTTGAAAAGTCGTCGAGCATCGAGCCGCCGCTCGCTGCATAAACTGCAGTGTGGCTTCTGCTTTGTGACTCGATGAAAACTTATTTTTGATGTTTGTGTGGTGTGACCAGCGTGCTCAATAACAGCTGGTTGTGTTTGTGTTTGTATGGATTTGACAAATGTAGGCTTGCAGTGACATAAATCCACATTTTATCTGTCTGCGTGTGTGTGTGTGTGCTGCTGTGTGCTTATTTGATGCAGAGGAGGAGAAGCAGCAGCATATTCATGTGAACAAAAAGATGTTTTGTCTCAGTGCGTGGTGTAAATGTTTATGAAGTCTGCTTCATTTGATTCCTAAGTGTGTGTGTGAGAAACAGATGGATATATATATATATATATATATATATACACCTTATCAAATCTACAAGGGGAGAGTGGAGTGTGTGTATTGCTGCCTTCAGCAACCAAAGTCCAAATAAGCTTCCACCCATTTAATTCAATCTAGATGTAAATTTTTGCTCTGGCTCCGTGAGTCTCGGGGCGGTAAGAACCAGCTGGACACGACTGGTTTTATTTACACGCCGGGCCATATTTGATTTTGTTTATACTAAAGCTGGGAAGCAATAAACGCGGCCTGAAAGACAATGAAGCAGATGTACACAGAGGACATCCCTTTGCAGTACAACGATTAAAATCTGCCCCAAAACAAGAGCTGAATGAAAAGCAAAGTCGGTTCATACCGTGAATATGTAACAAATTACAAACATAGCAACAGTAATTATGGGACGATCGGGTGACACCGTAGCGTTTTAGGGCTATGGCATGAAGTGCTGAACAGGTGATTGAAGACTTTTGAAATTTGTCATTGCAGCTGATGTTCCAGTGATGTTGATGGGATGTGTCTAGTTGAGGGTCGGGTACCTTTACTGGAAGATGATGCGTTTCCATAAAAGCACTGACGTGTCAATTTTAAAATTTTGCTTTTTGATTTATAAATGTGACCATTTTAACTGAGCTTGTTAAACCTCAGAGGGATTAGTGTGTGTGTGTGTGTGTGTGTGTGTGTGTGTGTGTGTATATGACAAAATAGACCAATGGACAGGTGCCCATTCACAGAAGGCAAAACTACATCATAAGGTGCAGTGCCACTTTGGGTTTAACATTTCTTAGTATGAACACACTGTTAGGGATTGGATAGCTTTCTCACAATTTAGATGTTCAGTTAATTTTAGCAGAATTCATGAATAATGAGTACCTTTCATCTAGATTTACCAGTTTATCATGTTAGAAAGCAAAATTATTGTTATGTGCTAGCAAAGCTAAAATCACGTTTTATCCTGAAAGTGTTTCTTTATTCTAAGAAATGAAGATTGTTGCATTACCCTTGGTGTGTACTACTTCCTTTCCTTCATACAGGTATCCTTTAATAACGTTGGTAACTTGGGACCCGTCGGTGGTCTATTTCTCAAACTAGAGACATCTTAGGTTGGTCAGTTGGGCACCTCAGCCTCCCACTTACTCTACATATGTATGTATTGTTCTGTAAAGGGAGCAGTACACCCCATTATGCAGAATCTATATATATCTTTGGTATCTGTAGTGAACAGAACAATAATAATTTCTTAGAGAGTCATTATTGTTTTGTTCATGTTGAGGTTATAATAAAAACCACCTGAAAATGATGACCCAGACACTCAAAAGGCTAAATATGTTGTTTTTTTTTCATCAGTATTATGCTGCAGAAACTGTGACTCGGTTTTCAGACATGTGTACACAACTGGAAAAAGGCCTTTTCTAAATCCTTTAATTGGATAATCGTGTATGAAATAACGCTGGAACGCAGGCGTGTGAAGGTTGCTGAAAATAAACATCTATATACCTGCGTGTTTATTCCATTAAAAATCATGACTTATGAATGGCAAGCCATTAATCATTAATAGGATTTATTTAAATTTTAATTGGATAAAAACAAATATGCTTTGCTTTTACAAACAAGGACATTTCTAAGTGAACTGTTCATTACTGCTCCAAGGTTTGAGATGGTTCAGCCCAGCCAATCAATTAGAGCTGAGGGACAGACAGGTTCAAGTAAGACATATTAAACACATCCTCCCCATCTGCTGAGAAATGTGTTCTTCTTTTTGTCGGTGACAAACAGTCTCAAACACACTTGATTTGTGAGACACATCGGTGTTTATGTCTCTATAAAGATGCTGTTTCTGCAGTGAAATTAGTCTTAGCAGCGGGAAAGCGGGATCAGAAACTCCTGAGTGGGATCCAAATACTCCCACACACTGTGGGACATTTGCAGCTCGCTTTAACAGTGTTTGGCTGTTTAGCCCTTTGCATCCATCAGCATGTATGTCGTGACACGACAGACCAAAATGATGTTAAAGTGATGGACCTTTGTCCTGGATTTTTTTTTTCGTTCCTTGTCAACAGAGGAGGAACCACAGAGGGACATTATGCTAACATGAATATGCATCCAGGAGCTGTTCACCTTCCATCTAAAACTCGTCTTGCTGGTGTGCATACTGTTTGGGTGTAAATTGGGCAATTAACAGTGGGGACCACGGCAGTGGTGTGTGACAAATCGTTAAAGGGTGTTCAGCCTTAGTCTACCACTTTATCTACGAACAGCCGGCAGGCAACTAGTGTTTTACAAATAAATTACATTCAGTCTGGAGGATGACACATAAACTCACACCTATTACTCAGCCATGTGTAATATGGGTAATGTAAAGTTCTGTGTCAGTACTTGTCTGGTCTGGACCTACACACACTACTGATCACAAACGCATACAATGTCCAGTGGCCTTTGTGAAGTTTGCCTTTAGTCTTATTACAGGAAATGGATGGATGGTAAAACTAAGTGAGAAGATGGATGGATAAACAGACAAACCATGAAAGAGGAGGTGGGCGAGTAAATATGTAGGAACGGGTAGAAAGACTAGCGAAGAGAGAGAGAGAGAGAGAGATTGGGAGGTGAGGGAAGTGTGAGTCAGACTTGCAAAGAAGAATGATTAAATAAAAAGATGGGAATACACGACAGAGGAAAGAGGAGAGTAGGGTCTCTCTCTCACACACTCTTAAATCTCTCTCTCCATCCACCCTTTGACGTTGCTCTGTCTGTTACTGGTGAAAACATTTTCAGCATGACGTGATGTCTTGTCTAGCCTTGTTTCAAAGCCCTTTCCTGCCATCTCACTATTATGCATTGCACGCACACAGTTACTGGTTTAACTTGGAGATTACACGTGTACATGGATTCCATCGATCAGTGTGAAGTGCAGATATTTCTTGGGCTTGAATATCTGAAATCATCTCGAACTTTCAGCTCAATGGAATAGATTTCATCCAATGTTTACACACTTGGTAATGGCTCGGAATTATTGTCAGGACAGCCGTTGGATCTTCGGGAGGATCTGATGCATTAAAGCTAGGATTACCAATTAAGGGGTACATGTCACCCTGAGGAAACCTTTCAAGAGTAGCTCAATTAATGTGTAAAACCAGAAATAACAACTTAATAACTGAGCAGAGCACAAAGATTAACTAAGAATAAGCAGGGAAAATGGACGTGCAAAAGGAAAGCTTCAGTCACACAAGAGCAAAAATAGAACAGCAGCCTTCGTGCAACTAGCAAAAAAATAAAAATCAGTGGTTGCATTGAATTTTTATTTTGCTGTCGGTGACCGATTGCAGGTGGTTGCTGCGACCACTTTTGGCCACAAGGTGACTCCACGGGTAACCTGATTGAGACAACTTGTCTCTAAACAATTGCAGACTGACTGTAATCACGTCAGGAGAAATTGGTCAGCTATTAGGAAATAATTGCTGTCACACAGATTGCCAACATGTTGCAGTCAGTTGGAGTTGGTAATTGGCCACTCTACCACTGGCTCCAGTATAGCATTACACCTCTGATGTAGACGATAATAGCTAGCCTCCATTTCATCTCAAACTGATAGCAGACTGTGGACACAGACCTGATCACCCTTTTTGAAGCATTGATTTCAAAGGCAAGTTGACTTGATTTTAGTCATTTTAGAAGAAATGATAAAAACAGATAATGACAAAAACGAAGAATAATCATAATAATAAAGCCAACTGAAAGAATGGTGCACAGTTCAATTTGTTTGGTAACAGGATAGATTACTTTGAAACTCTTCTGCTTAAGGTATCAAACATGGAAACTGTTAGCATGCAAACACTAGCTAACACTGTGAATAAAAGTTACTTCAACATGTGACTATCACTAGAAGCCTGGATACCTAATACTTGCTTGAAACATGGATAAGCAGGTGGAACTGTTAGCCAATAGTGTTGCAGACCTGATCTGCCATTTGAACTGTTAATGCTAACAAATTAAACTGTCACCATTAACAGTTTAAATGCTTCCACGAAAGTATAAAGATATTTTTATTATGGATAAAGAAACAAAATTGTTATTTAAAGACAACGAGTAAACACTGGAAATCTTTCAGTCATCACAAAGGCTGTTAAATGGAGCGTGCAGTCATAATTGAAATAACAAGCTAATAGTTGTGAATAAAGACCTGAAACAGTTCAGTATCCATAACTGATAAATTTTAAGCTGAATGGAATTACCAAGGATAAATCCTAACGCGAGAGTGTCATTATTTACCAGAACTTGATCGGTGAACAAAACGACAAAAGCAAGCTTTATTTAAAAAGCTGATAAACCAAAATCCAGATATGGCAATAACAAAAGGTCAGGAAATCCTAATGAGTGCAGAAACAACAAGAAAGAATGAAGCTCAGAGGAGGAAAGCACACAACATTAACAAAACAGACAGAGATGGGGGAACACGGAAGGATGGGGAGAACTATGACATGCAACTAAAACCTTGTGAAAAATATGGGAGTGGTAGAAAATGAATTTTAAAATATCCGAGTACAAGAGACAGAGCTGATGAAGGGGATCTTGAGTCGGCCTGACAGGACTCTGGGGGTACTTCAAACGAATGTGGTGAACCACTGAGCTGCTTCAAGAATAGTTTTATTCACCCTGTTAAAACATCAGTAAAAACCGAGAAATCGAGGGATGTTTTTTTTTTTTTTTTAAATCTAGAGATGGATGCCATCGGACCTACCACTGAAAACAAAATTACTCCTACCCACCCCTGCACCTGGAAGCCAGCCAGAGGTTAAGTGCCTCACTCATCTCAAGCATTTTGAATAATTTATGCATGTTCGCAGTTATAGTCTTCCATTATGTTAACTATTATAACCGGCATTATTTTTTTCATTGCGCTGTGTTATTCAGATTGATTTTTCGGCCCCCATTTGCTAATGCCTTCACTCCTGAAAGCAGTAAAACCTAATTGCTTGTGCTTAAAAAAATGTTGGATACCAAACTGAGCAGAAGGGGGAAAAAAAGTGACATTTCCTGCTCCACTGTCTCAAAATGTTAAATGCCAGATATTAACTAATTACCTAATTAATGTAGACTCTGCTGGGGGAACGGCTTCATCCATGTTTCATGAGTCCTTTGACTTTTTTCTTCCAGATTGCTGGACTGTCTTTTCTTTTTTCTTTTTAGAGACGGTATTCCAGTAGAGAACCTAGACTTTTCAAACTTGTGGCTTCTTAGTGATTCTTTGGACTTTGTAGCTTTTCTCTTGTATTCTCAGTTTGTTTGGTCAGGCTGTTAGCGCGCTGTGATAAACCTTACCTGAACAGGATTTTGTTTCAGAGGACTTGAGGCTTTATTTTGAGAAGCAATAAAGGCACCACACATTTATTCATGTTTCACTTTGGATTTCACTTCTAACACATTCTTCTATTATTGGTGCAGTCATAGACGCTGCAACCAGGAAGATGAATTATCTCATGATGTTCGCCTGATGTTTGAAATTTGAACCCAATAAACACGAGAATCAAAAATGGATGCTTAATAAAGACCAATTTATTGATAATTTAGTTTGCTGGCAGAGTTAATTTCCAACAATTAAACTGAACAAGCTAAAAATGTCATACATTCTATTTTCACTCTTGCATTTCTGTTTCTTATATCGGTGTATGTTCAGTATCTCTGGTTTTTGGACGTCTTTGACATTTTAAGCGTTCAATAAAACTTTATTCAAAAGAAAGATTAACCAAACTTAGGCTTATTTAGGTGTCTCTTTGTTGTGTCACCCATTTAATGACTTATGGGTAGTGTTACGGTGAGGTTCCCATGCGTCTTGTTTCACAGAGTCATTTACTATTTGGAACACGCTCGACGTTTTTAACAGAAACCTGAAATGCTAAAGTGTTTGACCCTAGTTGAACGTTACGTCTTCTAATCTAAATTTGGCTAACCCACCCCCAACCCTAGACTTGTTGCTGGTGACCTGGTAGGTACTGCACTGCAGTGGTTTGTATCATATCTATCTAATAGACTCCAATTTGTGCATGTAAATGGAGAGTCCTCTTCACACACTAAGGTCAATTATGGTGTTCCACAGGGCTCAGTGCTAGGACCAATCCTGTTTACATTATACATGCTTCCCCTAGGTAGTATCATTAGAAGA
>VVHJ01065703.1:21446-36887 GCA_015107715.1 Tylochromis polylepis
ACCCTAGTTGAACGTTACGTCTTCTAATCTAAATTTGGCTAACCCACCCCCAACCCTAGACTTGTTGCTGGTGACCTGGTAGATGCTGAGGTCAAGTACATTAGGATGAGGTAAATCTGTTGGCTTCACTGATGGGTTAGGAAAAACCAAATTCCCACCAGCTGAAGACTGTGTCAGACTGAAGATGGGGATGGAGTGTACAGGGTGACGGTTCTGTCTGATATTAAGCTATAAAGGGACAAGAGTGGCAGGCTTGCAATCCAAATGCTGACCAGAGGTCTTTGAAAATGAGCAGGAGTAAGGTCACTGCTGATAAAACATGCACACACAAACAGTCCACTGCTGACTTTCAAAGGTTTGTCAGTTTTGTGGTTTTTGAAGTTGGGTCATATTTTATGCAGTGGCTCTTACATTCAGGCAGCAGTAGTGGATCGAGTATCTTTCTTACAGCCACCTCAGAGATAAATGTAGGGAACAGGAGTGTTTCTCCTTGACTTTCATCGCCTCAGATTGCTGTTGACTTTGAGACGTGGCAGTTAAATGAAGTGACGGCACTCTAACAGGGCTTCAGTCCTCATTTGGTCCTTGTCACCGCCAACAACCTCCACACTGTGTAAACAGTGGCCTTCTTCTTGAAACTAAAGCACCATTCTTTAATAAGCAATTGTTTCTTTCTATCTCTGTTGTTCCTTGAACGATGTTGATGATTTAAAGTGCCTTTTGGTAAACATCAGAGTCCTTACGCTCAGATATAGACAGCCATGATTTTTACTGATGGGTGTTTATTTGTTGTGGGTTTTTCTTTTAGGAAAAATGCCATCTTTTGATTTCAGGCTGGATTAATGTAAGGGCTAGTGTCACTTAAAGGGATAGTCTGCAGAAATTAATCTGGCAGGAAGTGCTGGTTTGTCAGAGGTGATGTCTTCACCTTGAATGGAGATGCATTATCTGGATGAAAAGGCAGGAGCGACTGACATGACTGATTAGGATGGGACTTCCTCCCTCTGTTTTTCTGCTTCTTTGTGTTTCCTGTGGCACGATCTGCCATTTTCTCCTGTTGCCTCTTCCTGTCGTTTCCTGTCATTGTTCACTCGAATGCAGCCTCACACAGAGTAATGAAAGGTTCAACAGAAATTCCCTCCAGAAGCAAAAACCTTTGTAAAAGTTCAAAATTTAGTTTTGTTTATTGAACTTTTGCAAAAAAATACAAACCCTTTATTTCCTCTTAACTTCCACCAGATCACTGGGGGACCACTTAGGACTAATTTACACTTTACCAACATGCTAAACGATCACAGTTACAGAAACTAAAGGGTGTTAAAGTCGTAGTCGTAAAGTTCTTCTGTAATAGGACTTCCATTTGGATATTCATGTTAGGTCAAATTTCTATATATATATGTGGGGGGGGAGATATGAATCTAACCACGGCCCTATTTCTAAACCAAAACAGGTTGCTAGAGACCTGGTGGGTGTTATGAGGTTAAATCATTAATCATTAAATTAATAAGCCTCAGCATTGATGCAGCACACGGGTAAGCTGGACAGCACTGATCATATGATTACTGCAGTGTCCTGTTGTAAAACTTTGTGTCCCAGCATTTATGCGGGTCTTACTTCGACCACCTCAAACATTCTTGCAGATCAAACATACCCTCACCAGCAGTGGCCTCCCTCCAGCAGAACACAACGGTGAGTCCACGGCTCAGACTTTTTGCCTCAAAGTCCTCAGGTCCCAGTTTGGTCGAGCGACCCATAACCACCAGGATCTAGTGTGTCCAATCCCAGGGTGGTGGTGCCAGAGACCAGAGGTCACCGAGGAACTCCACTACCTCACCTACACAATAATTAGGGATGTGCTTTTAATATTGTGGCTGATTGGTGTACATCCAAGACAAAAAAATAGCAAATAATACTGAAATATTGAATGTTTCAGGCATCTGAAATACGAAATGTACATATTCAGTATTTTTGAAGTTGTTTCACAATTGCAGTACGTGGTTTTTAATAGCTAACACTGCTTTTGATACGGCACAGTGTATTAATTTCCCTGATATTTACTTTAGATTCTTAGGAACTCGTTGGGTGGTTAGTTTAGTGTCAGTGTGATTGCGATGCTCTCATGATACAGATGTTTCGGGCTTTGAGTGTTGCTCATTGCTCTCAACTCGAGGCACAGTGTGTTGGTTGACTCGATGGTGGGCGGCAAACGTTTCTTTTCAGACTGTGAATTGGTCTCTTCATTTGCATTACAATCTGCTGAATATGAAGCATGTGCTTAAAATACAGTTTCTCTGCTGGACAGAAACGTGTTGTGTAGTCCATCTAGTAGACTGAATTGGATCTAATCTGCATGACGTTCTCCCCAGTCTATTATCGATCGCCTTAGCATGGTGATTATATGGAAATTTGCCTGCCTAACTCATGTATGTCCGTAGATAGTCGTTACAACAGCTACTAATATTAAATTAAATCCAGTTTCAGCTACCTCGTTGTTGCACTGTTCTTTCTCTTTGAATTAATATTCAGCTTACCTGCCTACTATTGGCTCCTGCCCTTTATGTGTTTTGTTCTTTTGCGGGAACATAGCCATGATTGTTGGTACACTAACAATCATCGATTTTTCCTGATGCATATACACTTTATCCAAGGACAGGCTGCTGGGACCCGATTCAGAGTTGAGGAGTTTGCTCTTTGGTGGTTGACAGCCTGACATTTACAGATTCAAACATGTTACATCACATCACACCCTAACCTTTGTTAAACTATGTACATTTAATACAAGGTCTTACCATTATAGCAGTTACAATTCCCTTAGTGTGCAGTGTGATAGTACAGTGGTTAGCCATCTGGGGCCTGTGTGTATTGATGTGTTGTGTTGATGTCAACAGAAATTTCCCAATTATTTAATTATTGTGTAATTATTCCCACTCGTATGTAGCAATTAAAAGGCAAAAACATTTTTTTTTTAAATCCACATTTGGAGATGGAGGGGTGGTGGAAGAGAAACTCATCTTGACTTTCATGCCAGAGACCCAAGTTTGACTCGTACCACACCATCTGGGTTTGGGATTGGCAAAATGTAAGCTACTGCCATTGTTTCCTGCTTATTTCCTGCCTAGCTTCTTTCCATGTTGGAATTTCTTACTGGAGGTCACCATTTTGGCCTTTTGCATCTTTCTTTAGGAAAGTTCGACGTTGGGTTCCTCAGTATACTACATTTTGGCGTTCTGCATTTGGATCTTCCTTTAAACTAAAAAAAAAATTAAAAACATATAAGAGTACACAGAGATTCATTATTGGAAACTTTGTTGTGCAGTTTTAAGCTTCAAAGGTAGAACTCATCAGTTTTATGTAAAGGAAGCACTTCACATTAAAATGCACATTAAAACAAAGGCATCATCATCATCTTAATAACGGGGCGAATCCACAATGGCTTTAATACATCACTGTAATTATTGTGGTAAAGATGCACTTCAAGTGTCTTCTTTATAATTAGCAGAAAGGAACAAAAATCAAAAAGTAACCAATCAATACCTGCAACTGTAAACGTAAGCTTTATCTCTCCTAATGAATCTTTCATTTGCTTCCTCTGGGTTCATCAATCAATACATGGTGAATAACTTTTCCCTCCAGCTTTGAGGTGCTGTCAAAATCTAATCAATCAGTTCAATCAGCTGTGCCGCTTGTGGTACTCCACAGAAATGTAAATTATTGAGTACTTCCATTTTAAAGCTACTTCAGTTTATCAGCGTCTGTGTGCTGGGAAATATGTGAAGAGATGATTACTGCGGTTTACCGCTGCCGCCGGCCACATGCACTTGCACGGCGGGCGCTGGCCTTTCACTCTCGCTACGACGCCTGCTCGTAATGTCATGAGTGCGTGTATAACTGCATCAGGCCCGGGCATGTCTCTGCATGATTGTGAGCCTGTCAGGGAGAACAGCGTGTGTTCAGCGAGCCGCTCTGTCAGCACTGGTTATTATGCGTTTTCAAACCAGCGTACTTGAATGGATACGTCTTTGTTATGAGCAGAAATCAGCAGTGGAGGCCTTAAAGAGGCGAGGTTTTGGTCGGTGTCTGTCATCAGATATCGACAGTCTCATGGAGATCACTTGTATGGATCAGCTTAGTGCCAAGGTTGGTGTGGATCTGCCTTTATTCACGGACAACATATAGAGTATTATTTAAATCTCAATATATAGTGATGCAGTTTGCTTCTACTGATCACTGTCTGTAGTGACCGGTATTTAAAGCCCCTTCTGTACAAATACAGTAAAATGGTACATTAATATGTAGTTCTTTCAATTTCAGTCTGTTAACAGCAAGCGACTGTTCATTTATTGTGATCTTTTTTCTGTTTCTTTGCTGAGCACAAAGACTTTTTTCAATTTAAAATATCTATTAAAGTTCGTGTGACCAAAACAAACACTAACAACCACCATGTGAGAGACTCCTGTGGTAACTACTCATATCTGGCCAGCTTTCAACTATAACTCTGTAGTTCAGTGCTGGAACATTTCTTAGAGCATATTTGTCCAATACTTTTTCAATGCATGTTGCTTATAGGAGTCTTAATCCTAAGCAGGATGACTTGACTTCCACGAGAGAAACTTTTCCACGCAGCTGCTAAGAGTCTGCATATGTGACATCACCAGCACGGTTCAGCCCCATGAACAGAAATAAATGAAAATAGATTTTAAGCCTAAAATGAATCCTCTGTTGCATGGCCCTCTCTGAAAATCAAACGACTCTGTTCCATCAGGCTTGTAGGATCTTTAGAATGAATTTATATCTGGCTCTGTGAGCACCGCAGCCTCCCGGAGTCACTAGCAGGGACTTAGGTTTTGTATCAGTCACTGACTGGATGCAAAAGATTGATGTCGCTGTTCCGCTGTTAGATCTGCACTCTCATTACCTAATATTTTGTCAGTCACAAGTTGTTAGCTATAGAGTATGCCCTGCTTTATTCTCCTTCTGACTCCAGTGGGGGTCATAAGTCACAAAGCAGACATGATGTTGTACTCGAGGCTTGAAATTAGCGTTTGACATCATAAACCCATCGGGTTCGCTAGGTCATCGATCACATGAGCAGTGGGATTGTTTGCTATACAATTTTCAGGGCTGGAAGCTATTTCCATCTTTTGTATACAGTCTGTGGTATCACTAGTGTAGTCGTGCAAGCGTCTCCTGCAGTTGTAGATTTTATTCTATATCAGTGGGACTTCATTTGTGTATTTCAGAGTCTTCACATGTCATGGATTTCTGAGACGGCTCAAACGTAAACAGGAGACACTTTGCTGCCAGTCACTTTCATCTGAACAACACGCAGACTCATCACGGGGACACGAAATCATATCAGTTTCTCTGAGAACTGTCTGCAAGTCAAGTAAATGTGAGTTTCTTCTTCTGCTAGGCGGGGACGCACGCACGCACGCACGCACACACAGCCTAAAGGAGCTTCAGCTGCAGATGAATGAATCGAGTAACCGCCAGACTGCAAAAGAAGCTGTGTGCATGTGTGAGACTCTGCAGCTGCTCACAGTCATACTACTCACTCACTCCACCGTCCGTCCCAACATCACACTTGTCATCTTTCCATCTTATTCTTTCCGTCCATCCATCATCGTTCTCCTCTTCCTTCCCTCCACTTGAACCTCCGTCATCACTCTCCCCGTCTTTCTCTTTTCTCTGCATTGCTCTTTTGTCCACTTCCTCCCTTCCCGTCTGTCTCTCTCTTTTTCCAGATCCATCCATTCAGGATATGTGTGGAAAACTTTGAAACCTTTTAAACTGAATTCGCTAAAATACTTGTTGTGAGTAGTAATGTTAGTTAGAAAATGTTTGCTTTTGAAAGCAGGCTGTCAGGAGACGTTTTCCGATCTAAAATTGGGCTCTTGCTGCTTTCTGTTGTGCTGAACGATGCTCTTCAAAGACTCTGTGTGGTGTCACAAAAACGTATGAATCAGGCCTGCAACGAGCTCCGTCACCACCTCCTCCACCGTCTAAGTGCTAAAAAAAAAAAGATACAATAATTAATGCTTTCTGTTACTGCAGGTTTCCCATCACACACTCTTAAAATGGATATAAATTACATTCAGTATTAAATGCCAAAAGATGCCTCTACTTGGCCAACTTGGTGAACCGTATATTTGTTAAATAAATTCTTCTTAATCTTCTATGCATGTGTATCATAGCTTCAATAGGACCTGCTCTGTTTTTTTAATAAATATTTCCTGTTGGTGTAGGATGCTGAGATTTAAAAAGTGTTGGTCAGTGAGTGTACAGGTAATCGTTGTGAGCCAAAGCTCAGGCTGCAGACTGCTTTAAACACCCAGCTTCACACATTTGTTTCTGCTCTTGGCTCTGTATGACATCACAGAGATAGGACAGCAGATATCCTATCCTAAGCTCCTCTCACTCACATACCTCTAGCTGTGAGCACAGAAGCCCCACCCACCTGCGGCTCAAACCTTTTGTTTTGCCACGGGCAACCAATTAAAAGACGAGGAGGTGGGAGGGTGGAAAACATCTTGATTGAGTCAGAGTTTGGACTGAGAAGCTGCACTGAGGCCGGCTGTAAGACAAAGAAGGATTATTTTGAACTGTGACTCAAGCAAAGCTACTATATAAGAGTCCAAAATAGAGCTGAAATGAGCACAATGGGTCTGCTTCAGACCTAGACTTGCTTAGAATTAGGAGTAGGGTTAAGGTTAGTTTCACATCCATCTCTTTATATAGAAAAGTACACTAAGTGGAAATCTTGTATAACAACAAGAAGGCCAAAATGCACATAAGACTTGATCTAAATGGTTAATATTTTCTAGTTTGTGAAGCGATGCTGCTTCTTGAACACGTGGCTGAAGTGGTTTGCCTGCAGCCTTGTGTTTATTAAGAGCTTTAATATATCTTTAGTGAGACGATGGATCTGAAAAGCAATAGTTCTGCTCATCCTTCACAGCCTGATGTAAATTTTAAAACACAGTAATGTGGTTTGTATCTGTTGGAGGGAATTTGCAGCATTCTGTACAGAAACATTAAATTATATTTGCCCTGCAGAGCGTCTTGTGAAGGGAGTTGTAATAAACAACTATGAAAGAAATCAAAGCCGGAAAATAGCATTCTGTCTGCAGAAGCTGAAGATGATGCTTTTATTTATCGATTTATTTTTTTTTTCAGTTTAGAGGTCAGAGAATTTTTTTGCGAATCCGAGATACCGGTCTGACTGAGGCTTTGCTGCAGTGATACAGCATTGGAGCGCCGACATGGCGGTGCTTGTTGCAGGACATCAGAATTCACACCTGTTTGCACGAGCACCGACCTACAGACAGACGCACAACAGACATAATTCTGTCAGATTACAATCTGCAGGGTAAAAAAAAAAAATCCAGTCGAACAAGTGGCTAAACACAGAGTGAGTGGAAGTGGATTAGCAGTTACTGCCTGTTGTTAATGTCTGTGTGAGAAGGGGATTAACTGATCAGGGTTCATCAGTTCTTTTATCAATCAGCTGCTCTGAGAATCTGTGTGTGTGTGTGTGTGTCATGTAGTTTATTTATTGAGCACCTCCACCTGCTACCGCTCACACCTCCTCTTTCTGTCAATTCAATTCAGTTTTATTTACATGGCACCAAATCACAACAGCAGTCTCCTCCAGCTGCTTTATGCTGTAAAGTAAAGACTCTACAATAACATCGTTATTTTTGTCTTCCTGTCGATCACTGCTGTCTTTTTTTTTTTCTCTCCACATTTCTATCTCGCCGGTCTTAAAATGTTCTTCACTCTTATTTTTAGGCTTTGAATTAAGTTATTTTTCTCAAAAGGAGTAAAATATGATGTAGCATGGTGTTGTCCTGAGGCAGCAATCCACAGTTTTGGTTAATACGCAATCCCTTTAAATAGCCTTTATATTTTTTAAAAATGTAAGCATTCGAGACACGCCACTGTCCGATAAAACGAGGTATCTGGCCTTTGGCCAGACGGTGGATCCACCCTTTGTAGTCCCAGCGCCCGGTAACGCTGATATCATTTATAGGCATGATTAAATTTTAACATGTGCAGTTTTATATTTAAGATTCTTCGGGAGTAATCTCTTTGCTCTACTAAAATATAAAAAAAATAAACTATTGGTAAGAAATAAAAGAAAAAATGGACATGATATCTGAGCGCAAGCAACAGAATAAATAAAAAGCTGATGGGAAAGAAAGCAGGAGAGAAAAAGAAATGACCAATGAGTTTGGAGTTCTTAAAAGATCATATTTTACCCTGATGTGGAAATATTTTCTTAATAGTTAAATCAATAGGGACAGTTCATGTTTATGAACCTCATTCTGACTGTCGCAAAAGTGCTCATTTAGTGTTATTTTAATCAGCGCAGCTCTTCAGTCGTTAGTGTATGTAACACGCTGACCATGAGTGCAACATGACGATACTCAGCCAATCAAATGCTTTATTCACAGAGTGGGAGAAAACATAACAATTCACGTGGAGACGAGATGCCGGAAAGAGCGGGGAGAAAGAAGTTCAAACTGAGATGTGAGATTTTTCTAAATTAAGAACTTTATTTGAAGACAACCTTTCCCAAGATCTATTTAATTTTTTTGAAAGAAAAGACCATTTTATCACGATTAGCGTTGTTATTATCAGAGAATCCTCTGGTTTATTGTGAAAACGAATAACAAACACTGAACTGAAGAAGCTTCTCGGGCGAGAGGCCAAACGTCCAGTTGCTCTTCTTTCCGAGCTCCTCGGATCACCATGACCTGGATGACCAAGAACCAACACAGACAAACGGCAAACATTGTTGATATTCTGCTGAATTCTACTTTATTTTATTTGATCGCCAGTTGTGGACTACACACAAACACTGAACTGTCAGGCCATTTCACATTATATTTTACTGAATTATAAAACATGCGAAACTTTGATATTTTGGAGCTTTTGCTTGTGGAGAAACAAAAGCTAAGGGTTGGATACCCCTGCGCTAGAGGAAAACATGGACACCAGCTGAAAGGATAAGTCACAGAGGTGAAACTGAGATCGAATTCAAATGTGTGGAGTGTGTTTGGTTTTATTTTTTTTTTCATCAGTTTGGTCAGATTTGTCATCAAAACCTCCCTCCGGAGGCTTGAGTCAAATGTTTGTGTTGTAATCGCCGTTATATACTTCTTAAATATTGTCGCTGTCAAATTCCATCCATATTTTCATAAAGAAAATGCAAAGTTAATCAAAAATGAGGTGCACTGTGCAAACAAATGGAAAATAAGTGGAACAGTGTATTATTCAGGTATAGCTGTATATGTCCAAACTACGGCTCTTATGAATGCAAAATCGCTCCCTCCGTTTAGTTCGGTGAAATGTGACGCGCTCAGGAGCTGCGGCAATCTTTTATCAGCGAGTTTAAAATGTATTAAACGAAGTGGAGAACCCTGAAACGCAGCGCTGCTTTTTAAAGTGTCAATCACCGAAGTGCTGTGACATTGTACAGTAACAATTCGCCCTAATCATGTCTGGAGAGCTGCTGCAAACAGTAATCAGTTTTCAGACTCTATTTGGGGGAAAAAGTGTTCAGCTTCTCCACAGACTCGTGTCTGATGCATGAATCATGCAGGAAAATTAGGAAAATTACAATCTGAAACCAATTTCGTGGCACCCTCGAGTCGCAGGTTGAGCCGTGCTCGTTCTTTTCCTCTCCTGATTTCTGAAGCAGTTCTCCTGATTGCTGCAGAACGGGAGCCCTTCTGACCGACTAACCCCTCTTCGCAAAATGACAGTGACTGTTTTATTGAAGAGCTCGGTCAATAGGAGCCCACAGAAAATCTTGTTTTCAGTAATCCTGTCAATCTCCTCCTCCTATCGCTTTTTTTTTTCTGCACCTCCTTTGTGCCGCTGAAAGAAATACTCCCGTGTTGCTGCAAATTATTAAACGGCAACTGCAGTTTAATGATTTCAGGGGTCGTTAAAGCTCATTATATTAAAGACATATCAAACATGCTGGCAGGTCTTTGTAGTCTCTGGATGTAGATTTTTATGCTACTTAAAAGTAACCAAAGATTTCTGATGTATCAGGAGAAGCAAAAAGAAGCCCCCCCCCAGAAAAAAAGTCTGTTTCTGAGGTCAGGATTGGAGGTGAGGACTTCTTGATGTCATTAAAACAACTTGCTTCATGAGGCAAAACCATTAGGTGTCAGAGCTGGCAGCGTGGCCTCTCATTACCAAGATGGCTGCTGCTTGTTCCGTGAAGGATAAGTAGCCATCAGAGCTGGATTACTGCAGAAAACCCCAATTACAGGCAAGAGCCCCTCAGAAGCAGTGAAAGATGGGAGTTTTTCTCCCTCTCTCTTCTTTATACCTCTGAAAGTAAAGAAGCCTCTGTGGCGCTGCTCTTCTCTGAGCCGCGGTCATGTCACTTCACGTGGATTTATTTGAGAGAAACGTGCTTTTATACGTCTGCTGAGCCGTGACGGAGAGAGCTGGCCGGGATGGTGTGTAAACAGAGGGAGAATCCATTTATCATTTATTTATTAAAGGCTAAACTTTAAGCAGGCAGCTATGATAAAACAAACATATTTAAAAAAATAATAATAATTAGATCGGAACATGGCAGTCGTGCACGAGGAACGTGATGTCGTGGTGCGGTCGCCATAAGAAAATTAAAACCACTCGGGAGGATCTGTGTGTCGAGGACTATTAAGTACATGTCCACGGGAAATACATTTGGAAGATGTTTTAGTTAAGTATTAGTTTGGGGAATTGAAAGGTTAGTCGGTGTTATTGCTGGATAGATTCAATAATCCTTCCCAAATTAACCTTTTGGTCAAATGTAGGACAATGGAGGAAAAGTTCCAACCACAGCCCGAGGCGGTTTTCAAAATAGTGCTGCAGAATGAGAAGCCAGGGAAAGAGAATGAATGTAGGCATATAAAATACTGTAATATAAAGATAAGATGTAATGGTTCAGATGGATGTAGAAGACCCATAAATGAATAAATGCATGTGCCTGAGAAGTGTGGAGAGAGAAAGATGGAGGTGCTGAAGGGAGATTGAATTCTCATTAGGATGGTGAGAGAGGCGGCGGCCAAGCCTGCAGCCTGTACGGCTGGAGAAGGGAGGAGGGAAATTTCTTTTTTTATCTTTATGAAAATGCCCATCTCCACCCGAGAGCGTAGATATTGCCACAGAGGGTGCAGAGGGAGCGTCAGATGCATCTATTGATTGCTCTTTGATTTTGGTGAAGGTGTCCCTGCCATGGGTGATGGCCTTTTTGGAAATATTGCATTTGATTGTGTTTAATTGCGCATCTCTCCGTGTTTTCACGATGCCCCTGGGTCCACGCATGTTTGCCGGGAGTCTCAGAAGCCCTAATAAATCGGTTACCCACCCGCGCAGAATATTGATAGACAGTAGGTAGAAGCTGGGGTTAAAGTGGCAGGTGGGGGAATCCTGGGATTGAGTGCAGCGGAGCAGTGTGGGAAGATAATTACTCAGAAACCAGTCGTATAACTTTGAGAGGCTGTGATCAGCTGACCTGTGCTGCTGTTCCTATATTCACTATAAGCAGATGTTTCATGAGCTGTGTGGATGAGTTTTCCACCCCTAGTAACAATGGCGTTAATATAAAAAGTCTAATTTCACGAGTGAATCTTCTCTTTCTCCAGCTCCATGCTCGCTCCTCTTCTGTAGTGCTAGCTAGATAATGACGTGCTGCGACTGCAGCTTTGTGTCTGCAGAATGAACGCTTCACAGCTACGAACAGAGAAAAAAGCATGTGTGGAGGTCACTGGCAGGCTCTGGGATGTCATTGTTTTCTTAATATTGAGCTAGTCTCCCACGCCATCACTAGAAGCAGTTTGACCCCTGGGTAGGAGGAGGGCGGGGCAAAGCAGCCGGGCCTTTGACACATGAATGTAGGTTTGTGTTTTCTTACGTCACTCACAAAATATCAGTACAGGTCAAAACATTACAGGGGTTAGGGGGGGCGGTTGTGTTGGGTCTTTTTAGGCTCCTTATATTAGATGCTACCAAAAAAAAAAAAAGTTATCCTCCAAAAATAATTGCATCATGTTTTCTCTCTAATCTCACGTTCACCCACCAACCTGTCACGGCAGATGGCCGCCATCCCAGAGCCTCGTTCCACTGGAGAATCTTCCCATTTTAAGGGGATCTTTTTGTCCCGAAAGGGGATCATTGGGTTTCTCTACATTATGGTTTATAGCTGGTGCTAAACAAATAAAACCGAACTGAATGGAAAATGACAAGAAGCTCAAACATGCAGTTTTCCTTTTTCTTTCCTAAACCTAACCAAGGTCACTGTCTCCATTAATTTTTTTTTTTTTTCTGATTTACACCAGCTTAATCCAAGGCGATAATAACAAATTTACAAAGAAAATTAAATGAGTCTAAAAATAATGATGACACGTGGGACATGAGCCCTGGTCTCCCAGGTGTTCATCCAAAAGTCAAAATATTCTGTTTACTTGGACATAAAACAGAATGAAAGCCACTTTGATCCAGAGAACCAGACCAAAATCACAAAAAGGGATCAATCACATTAAAGATAAAACACTAAAGGTCGGCTGAGTCTTTAACCTCCAGCGTAATGCCAGAACCTGGATGATGCTACCATGCTAATCAAGTCTCTTGGTTCTTTTATGACAATGGCAGTCCTAGTCATGATGTTACATATATACTCTGTATGTGCAAATCTACAGATGTAAATCTCACCCTACCATCAAAACGAGTGACGTTTCAGTGTCACGCACTAACGTACACTTTGTCCATGGCTGATTTATAACAGATGTGTAATCAGTTCATGTCCAATTTGGAGACGAGGCGAGGATTTATAAAAGCTGAGCCAATTAATTCAAAATGAAGAAATTTTGTAAAGAGCTCAGACTTCCTATCGGATAATAAGACAATTATATTTGGGGAGTCTGATCTGACCTGAACTGGTGTCCTGAGGGCTAACCTGCTGTCCTTTTTGTTATTCTGCCCATTTATCGCTTCACAGCTTTAATTATCTGTTCTCCGGAAACTGGCCAGAGCCAAGAGATTTGCTTCTTTTATTTCAGTCGTTAAACTGGCTCTAAACTAGACTCTTGGCTGCATTAAAATGGTCTCTTAAACTCTTACTTTGAATCCTGCAGATGCTTTTTTTGTGTTCGTTTGCTCTTCAGCTTTATCTTCTTCATCCAGTCGTCTTCTTCTTTCACGCCCTTTCTGCTGCTTGTGCCCCGCTGCCGTTCCTTTCATTTAACATAAGACTCGGTCTGAAATTTCCTTCCTCTTTCTTTTCACATCTTCCAAAGTGTGTGTTCAATGGGAGAGTATGTGTAGATGACTGGATGTGACTGGACAGGAATTGAAAATATCGGAACAAGGATCTTCGTTAACTTTTTGCTGATAAGGTAGACCCGTGACAAGACCGAGTGCTTGAGGTCTGCACAGATTTAGACGCGCTAACTACCGCTGTGTGTTGGTACTGCCTTTGGGGGTGATGTGAAAACTCATGATTTCAGACTTCTCCTACTTTTGTTTGTCTCTTTTTTTTTAAAAAAAAAAAAAAAGGAAAATGGTTTAAAGCATAACAGCTCATTTAGTTCGATATTGGACTAGAACAAAAGTTCGCCGAGGTCAGTTGTGCAGCTGTGATAACCGTGTATGCCCCAACTTTGTCATTTAAATGTAAAATTATGCTAAAACTATGACTGTGGTAAAACGAGTACCCTAGCTCACATTCTGGTTTTGTGATGGAATCACTCACACAAAAACATCCATTAAGACTCATCAGCACTATTTTCAGTGATAGAAAGGATTCATGTTAGCATTCAGAGCAATGATGTACATGTCCTTCAGTGCTTTGTCCACACCCGGCTGTTTGGATCAGGTATATTCAGCTGATTAACCCCATACTCTGGCTCCTCTGGTGGGGAAACAGTTTGGCATAGAAGCAGCAGCCTGAAGCCCGAGTTTTTGGCTCAAGGAACCACTCGTGCGCTCTCTGACCACCACTGTAAAGGCCTTTTCACACAGGAAACGTCACGTGTCGCGTTCTGAAACGCATTCTTTTCTATTGATTTGATAGAAGGGACAAATGTTTCCCGCTGAATCGAGCTAAGCACAGTGAAAATGCACTAGCCAGGAAGTGATCGTGCGTGGCGTGGTCAGAAGACTCGGTGTGATGTACATTTGTGTGACCAATAGAAATGCAGAATGCATGCAGAACATGTGATTCACGCGTGGCCATAAAGAATCACCTACAGGCCTAACTCAGTTTTGGGGTCGTTCGCTCAGCCTAGCTGTCAGCACGGTGGTTCCTGTTTCTTATATCAAGGGTTATTAACATAAGATACAGCAGTGGCCAAAGATACTGTCAATTATAAGGAATAATTCACGTGGAAGAATTATCCTTCTGTTGTCACCCCTAAAATAAGGCATAGCTGTGACCTTATTGGTCAGGTGACTCTGGTTTGGCTGAAAGCTAAAAACCGACACCACGCTTCTTTTCGTGTGTGTGTGTGTGTGTGTGTGTGTGTGTGTGTGTGTGTGTGTGTGTGTGTAGCAGGACAAAAGTCTTAAAGTCAAAATTCCATGAAAGATGGGAAATGTTCAGGACGATGTCTTTTAAATATCCTGTTTTGATTAACGAATCGTTCGACAGGCAACGGTAACGAAGGCCTAATCCTGCAGAACGGCAGATTTTCTCACTGGAGATCACCTTTGCGCACTTTGATAATTTATAATTGAATTAAAGTTTAATTGCTAAAGTTTCACACAGCAACACTGGACTGATATCTGACAGTCATTAACTGATGAGTTTTAATCTTAGCAGGTATCTTAGTACTGTAACACTGATCTGGGACCAGTTATGAGTAATATGCAGCTACTGCTGCTTTGCTAATCGTTTGCTAAAACAGCTTCAACTACAACAAGAGTCGTAGACCATAAAGAGAATCAGGACGACATGCTAAGTGACAGTCGCCCACCGGCTAACATTTTAGCATCTATTGTGTAAAATCCCTTTTGTGCGATGGGAAGCTAATTGTGATTCAGCGTCCTCAGGAGGTGGAAAACACGAGTTTAAGATAATGTGGAAATGTTGCAAATATCTGAGTGGGAGTGTGCAGTGATATTAAATACCGTCGTGATTATTCAATGACGCGATGAAGCACTATCTGATATTTAACACTGAGATTTGCTAATATGTCAATAAGAGCAGTTTTTGCCTTTGCGAGGGAGTGGATTTCCACTTATAGTGTCATATTTTTAAGCAAAAATTCAAAATGTTCAGATGCATAGATGTGATGGAGGTGCGCACACACTTATACACCCACTCTCAGCTCTACAGCCTGTTAGATCTAATTTCCATGCGTGGGAACAAAGCATCATCATATCACGTATCACATTGTGGACTCTTACATAACAGCACACACACATGCAGATGCA
>VVHJ01065706.1:5479-20130 GCA_015107715.1 Tylochromis polylepis
TGTGGCACCACCCCCCCCCCCCCCCCCACACACACACACACACACACACACACACACATTGCACATGAACACACCAGCATTCTTGCACATTACAACCTGCTGCTCAGTCAGCATCAGTTCTTCTTATATGTTGAACTGAGGCATTTTGGAAAAAGGAAAACAGCGCAGAAGAAGAACCATGGAAAAACGTGCAAAGAGAGTGATAAAGCTTAGGAACAATGGAAGAACGAGAAAACCACGGCATGGGGCACGGGACGTAGATAAAAGAAACTGAAAAGGTTAGAAAGACAAAAGGCAAACGGAGATGAAAAAGGACAGAAATAGAAGTAACCTGAAACAAAAGGGACACGGAGTGAGCGTTGACGAGGCCGAGACAAGAACACAGAAAAACCAGGAGGAGGGAAAAAGAGCGAGAGAGAGAGAGAGAGAGAGAAAGATGCCGAGAAGGAGGGGAGGAGTGAGTGAAACAGGGAGGAGTGACTTGGGAGAGGGAGGAGTGAGAGAGAGAGAGTGTGCGGGATATTGTCATCTGGTCCTGCCAGAGCAGCAGCAGCAGCAGTGCAAGCATCACCAGTGGACGGGATACACGCGCTGCGAGCAGAGTGAGGCGACGAGGAAATGATGGAATACACGCTGATGAAGAAGCAGCAGCAACAACAACAACAACAAGGGGGAAACGTGGAATAAAAAGAGCATTTATCGCGTCTCCTTTGCTCTTCACTTCTGTTTGGAGCATCCCACAAGCAGATCACCAGTGAAAACACATACATATGATATATATATAAAATTCCTATACATATATATCAAATTATGCCTGTTTTCAAAGAAGCTGCAGCCGGACAAAGGACTTAATTGACAGCAAAATGCATGAAAAATTGAGGGATAATGTGCTTTTGCATTCGCTTAAAAACTGTTGCATATTAATGCTTTGAGCTTTTTTTAAAAATTCATTCTTCTTTTTTTTCATTCTCAGTGGGGGAAAAAGACAAATTTAAATTAAAAAAACATACATTGATGCTAATGGAAAAATTGAGAAATCTGCCAATTGAATAGTTGAACCGGCAAGAGTGAAGCTCTTCTGCTGCACACAGCTCTATATTTTCAAAAGGGGGCTTCTTTTGAAAACAGGATATTTTTTTATCTGCCCTCGGTGCCACTCTGCTGTTTGGCTGTCGCATCTTCACTTGTCTTTGTCATCCAGCTGGGCTGCGGGAATATTTATTCCAGCAAGGCTCGTGCAAGGTGCAAAGGGCAGTCCACAGGCTCTCTGACCTTACAGTGATATTTCCTCAGCAAAAACAAACAGCCCTACTGAGAGGTTGTGGGGAAACAGTAAGGTAAGTTGTGGAAGAGACAGAAAGAGGCAAAATTATAAAATAGAGAGAGAGGATAGAGGGAGCTCAGAGCATAAAGAAAGCAAAGAAAAGACTGAGCCAAACACAGGAGCAGACACAGCCATTAAAGAACAAGCCACTCCACTCCTGGTCAAGTATTTCCGACAGGTTTATCTTTCTCACGGCTTCTCCAGAGTCTCGGCTGCAGCAGCACCAAGACATTAAGATCACAACATCAGCCCTCCCCTTCCCCCCCCACCCCCCATCTCTCCTCGCCTAAGCACTTGAAGGGCAGGACTGAGCGGGCTGATAGACAGAGTACCCAGCTGGTGTCCTGGGTCTGTTAGAGATCCTGGGATCCATGGAGAGGAGGGGTTTCAGAGGAGCACACACAGAGCAACAGCAACAGGAGCCCAGCGCCCGCAAAGCACGAAAAACCACTGGACTCCTGTGGGTCGCTTAAAAGAGACTGACACTGACAGTGTGCTATCACCAGGGGGATTGGAGCTGTATGTGTTCACAAAGTGAATGTGAGATTACGTGAGCGCGAGTGTGAGTGAAAACCTGCCTCAGGTGCAAGAGGGACGCTTTTGGACTGTAATCACCATAGGATTTCGACTTGACGAGAGCCTGGAGTAATTTCCAAAAAAACTGAACAGCTGTTGTTACCTGTTGGCTCTGACTGGAAATAGAAAGGAACTACCCAATACTGTCTTTAGTCATAAAAACTGAATATTTAACATTAAAGAAACTTGGCTGCAAGACTGGAGCTGCGCTTCTAGGAGAGGAAGTGAACCCCCACCAAAGTGGACTGAGGTGACAGCAAAAAGATGCCCACCTCAAAAATAAAAAAGCTTTCTTTGAGCGCTGACAGTGAGAGTAAGAGGATGATAGATGCAAGTTAAATCTCAAGCGGGAGTAGTGGATGACGAAGACAACTTAAGTGAAAAACAATTGATCAGGTTTTTTTTCTTCTTTTCTTTCTTTCTTTTTAATGATATCGAAACTGATTTGGCTCCATTGCTAAGCATTAGAGTTTTTTCCCACACAGGAATATGAGTCCATGAGTCCAAAGCTGAGTGAAAAGTTTTCCACATGGGAGCCCATGACTATCTGCAAGTTTGAGCGATATCTGCCTTTCCAGCTAGCACCATCAGGACCCCAGACTTCTCACTTTTCGCGGATTATTCGTTCACTCTGTGGGGGAGCTTACTGTCGGAAATGCCAGAGGCAAGTTCATTCGTAGGTAACACGGCCTCCTAAACTGGATTCCCTCCAAGCCACCAGCTTTGGATTTGTCTACAGCCGCCTCTGCTGTCTGCTGATGACATATGGCTTTGTAAAAGGTGACAGAAATCTTAGAATGTGCTTTGACACACACACACCTACACGCATTTAACTGCCAAGGACTATCGCGTTTCTCTGCATGTGAGTTTTCGCTCACAAGGGCCCACATTAACTTTAGCTAGGAGCACGTTGAAATGGGAGATTCCTTTTCCTCACTTGTTATGCTCCCACGGTGACAGTTATCACTATGGGAAAAAACTCTTGATCGCTCCTCTTCAGTTTCCTGTTTTCCTGCTACTGTATCTCATTAAGTTGCACCGCTTGCACAGCAAACAGATTCATTTAGTTTCTATAATTAAAAGCTCTGGGCAAGGAGGATATTTAACTCTCTATTTCTTTTATTTCTAAAACCTAGGTGCTTTCATTTGGAACTGTCATTAACTCTTACACATCAGGACTAACATCACAAGATACTGGAATTAGACCAAGATGGCTGCCATCATTCATCCACTCTTGGGGAACTTATCATTAGCCGTCCTCCTGGGTTTGATCTCTCTGGGTGGACTGAACTTTCAGCCGTCAGGTCAGGCTTTGGCGCAGGTCTCTTCCAGCAACCAGACAACAGAACCCTCCACATTACCAGAAGCAGCGCTAGTAACCCCGACACCAGACACAGATGAGCAAACAGATCCGACTGGGGATAACCGCTGTTGGGGTTACTATGATGTGATGGGCCAGTGGGACCCACCGTTCAACTGTAACGCAGGTATCTACCTGTTCTGTTGCGGTTCCTGCTTCTACCGCTTCTGCTGCCAGTTCAAAATCCACAGTTTGGATCAGACATCCTGTTCAAATTATGACACACCTGTATGGGCAAACACGGGACGACCGGCGGCACCTGTCACAGAAGCCCAGGAGGAACCGGACCGGGATCGGACCCACATGATTGTGTATATTATCTGTGGAGTGGTGGCCATCATGGTGCTGGTGGGGATTTTCACCAAACTTGGGCTGGAGAAGAGTCAAGGAGGGCAGACTGACATGACCAACTCTAGGTAGGAACTGAGAACAGTAAAATAATGAATGAAGTGATATCCAATAGAAGAATGATACTGGGCATGGATTAAAGAGTTAAGTGAAATTGTTTTTGAGGAAATTAAGTTTTTTTGCCGAATGAGAGATAAATGTCTTTAAAGTGGCTAAAGCTAGCAGCCAGTTAGCAAAGCTGCTTTTCTGGGTAGTATTTTCTATGTTAAGCTAAGCTAACCTTCTGCTGGCCACACCTACATATTCATACAATAAATTGGTTCTGATTTTAACAGACTATAGGGCTAGCATGCACCTCCAACAGAACCAAAGTAGAAACCAAAGTTTCATTAGACTCATTTTGGTCATTTCCAGCTCCATATTTTTATCTACCGAGTCTACTAGTGTAGCTTTGCATGACTGGGTATTTGTGCAACCCCCTACCTAGTATTCTCTCTCTTTTAGACAGCCCTTCCTAGCTAGCTTTTTCCTGATTGGTTGCTCCTAGCAAACAAAGATTTGGAAGATAGGCAGGGTTTCTGTGCTCCCAGCCAGAGAGAAATATCAAACTATGCATTTGTTTTACAAAAAAAAAAGAAGAAAGTTTTTGTTCTGGGAGAATAACTTTGCTCATTTGCAAACATGTCTTAGAAACTCATTTCAATTCACAGCCATAACATCCCAACCCAGTGTCCAAGTCATTGTCTGAATGTTCAAATATTTATTCTCGACATATGTGAAATGGGAAAACACATGGTTGAGAAGGTCAGCAGCTTGGTAATGAATGAAGTGAGTGAATCAGAGTGAGGTGATAATGGGTGTGAAGTTTGCAACCATGAGGGAGCAATGGATATGGTGATAGGGTGGAAAAGAGCGAAAGACAGACATAGCACCAGATGGAGGTCAGGCAGCAGGATGGAGATTCCAAAGGACAGATGTCAAGCGATAGTAAGGGATGATTTTGGAGGAAATGACAGTGAGGTTGCATTGTGTTTTCTCTGCATCGGTGTAGCTGTTTCACATTGATGGGTGATTGATTGCTGTGACACAACTATGACTGTGGCAATGTGTGGCCTCCAGAGAGCAATGAGAAGAGAGAGGGTGGTTTTTTGGAAGGGTGGAATATTGAGCGGATCTGACTGGAATGCAGCCAGTGGCTAATTCTAGTACAGAGAACGGGTGGGGGTGTGGATGTGTGTGTGGATGTGTGTGTGGATGTGTGGGTGTGTGAGAGAGAGGGAGTAAGATAGAGAGACAGAGGGAGTGCTTGGTTTGACCGGATAGTCTGTTGGGTGTTAAGAGTAAGAGCTTCTTTAAAATCCTGTCATCACCGCATTTCCTCTCAGCCTCCCCAAAGCATGATGAAGAGGAGACGAGGAGGAGGAGAAGGAAGAAGCAGTAGACATCAGCACTTGTTAATTTTAAACTGCAACGTGCCACCAATAACACAATAAAAGATGGCATCGCTTGGCACATTTTGTTCCCCGAATCAAACAACTATGTGAATTTGAATTCTTCAGTCCAAGGATTATTTGAGAAATCCTTCAGAAATCTGGTTGACTGTCTTCACCACATTCAGGTCATACTGTGAAAATAAATGTTCAGAAATGTTATGTGTATGCCTCTAATCAGCAGGACAGAAGTGACATAGGTTGATGACATGGTATTTAACTGTCCATCCTATAATAAAGCAAACAAATTGATGGCAACTCAAATTCAAGTGCAAATTTTTCATGTAATATAAAATTTATTTTTTTTAAAAAACAATGAACTCAAATATCTAAGTCTAAGCAAATATCACCCCCAGATTAAAATACTAAATATTAATTTTCAGCATATTTTATTAACTTTGCAAACAAACAAAAACACCAACTCCCTCCAAAAAAAGCAACAAAAAAAAGCGAAAAAAACAAAAAGAAAATCAGAGAAGCACCAGTTAGAGTGCTATTGTAGGGTGAAAATAAAATAAAAATATCTCATTTTGTTTGTTTAGGTATCTATACATACATACATACAGTATATACATATTTTTACATAGATCACCAACAGAAGATTTTTAGATACTACAGTAACACCACATTGTCTCCTCTAATGCCTCAGTCCCTTTAAGAGTAAACACAGGATGGTAACCTCCTTGAGACCAGCAAAATTAAGGGATTGCCGGTAATTGCTTTAAATTGTTTTGCATTCGCCAACCCATTTGGAGTAGTTCTGGTGACCAACTGTACATTTGCAAAGGCAAAGCCATTGCCCAGGTTGTCTAGTCTGATGCAGTCTATGTCCAATCACATTTTGACTTGGAGTGACTGCAATCACTCTCAAACAGATTTGAGACAGGTTTGCAAATAATTGGCATATAATTTATAAACACCTACAGATTGCCAGCATGGTGCAATAAATCTGAGTCAGTCTGCGTGGATCAGCTCAATTTGTCTCTTTGCGGTAGGGGACTTGACTCAACTGGTTGTATTATGGTTATATTCATACATTAAAATAGGTTCCTGAGCACCAATGTCATTTTGCAGTTAAAACACGATTCTGCAGCTGCTTCGCCACTGTTATTTATGATTAATGTGAATTTATGTATACGTGGCAACAGATCTGCATATGCTATTGCTTATATATATATGCACAGCAAGTCAGCGAACATGTCATCTTTGAGGAAGAACAATATACAAGAACAATTTAACTAACTAATTCAGTCTTTTTTTATCAGATATGTTATATGACGTAATGTATTCATGTATTTTAGAGACAATATACCTTTTTTATATCTTGAATAACATATAATTTTTAATATAATAACAGACATTTTATGAACTCAATAATAATTATCCAGTATAGCCTGTGTACTTCTACTTGTCATCCTTATATTGTAATAGGAAAGTTTAGGAAAACAAAATTTAATCAAGTATCCTATTAAGCTATTGTAGTGAGAAAGTGTGCACAGTACTGAAGACGATCTAAATGTAACTGTAATCAACTTTGGGTTTTTTTGTTACGATGTTTGCTGTAGGCCCATATTACTTGCATCTTTGCATTTTGGAATGAGGGCTTGTTGTTTGGTTGCAACGTTATGCTCAGAATGCAAAACTTTCAAGGGCTGTACATGATTACAGACAAAATTAATAAAGACAGGAAAAGATATGCTTATGTTTAAATGTCACATGAGTCTGACAGTCAGTGAGGAGGTAAAATTTCCATAAGCGACACAAGGCTTTCTTTAACAGATTCAGTAGTTTTAAAGTTTCACAGTATTGTCAAAAATCTGCTTTTCATGTATTCTTTTTTTTTTTTGAAGCACCTGTTCATTCACCTTGATCAAGCTTGCCTTTAATGGAAGCACAGAATGAATGCAGACGTCATGATAAAAGCTGGATTCTTGCAAAGGTGTCCAAGCTTGTTATTAACTCACAGGACGGGAAAGAGGTCAGAGACAGAGTGATGACCACTGCAGGAGAGGGACAAAACCAGGAGTGAGAACTATAAAGATATCCAGAGGGAACAGAGGGATGAAATTAAGTCACACTGGGACTCGCTCATTTTACTATCCCATTGTTAAACATAGCTGTTTACTTCATATCTCCCAAAGTATGTGTGTGAGTGTGTGTATAAGAGAAAGAAGAGAACCAGAGATATGATATATAAGCTAACCACTTCACTGATGTGACCAAAGACCAGTAATGAAAGTCTGTGAAAGGACAGTCTGTAGGAGCATTATGAAGGGGTAGATGGAAGGATGAGAGGAGAAAGCCATTGAAGAGAGGAAGCATTTCCAATGAGTGAATGATTAATCCAGAGGGATTCCAAGACATTTTCACTCACAATGTGCCACATAGAGACACTTGGTCAGAAACCTCATCTTGCCATATTTTAACATATAGCTACCCTTTTAACATCGATGTCCAACGTGAGGTGGCATCTTGTACGATCTCACAAACCTGCAATTTTTTTTCAATTCTGTCATTTCTATCACTGTTTGCTTTTCTGACATTACCTTGTTTACCATGGCACTCTTTGGTTACCGCTCCCTTATTGATGACACCAGCAGACCACTTTCCCCTGTGGTCAGATGTTGAGGGACTCCTATCGAACCCTATTGGACTGCCCTGCACGCTGAAAAAAAATGACACTGAAAGGGAACTCACTGTGTTACAATGTAAAGGCAATGGATCCTGACCAGGATTCAGTATGTGATAGTTTGGGAGTGTGAACAGGCAGTCCTGCTGATACGCCACTGATAGTTGTGGCCACTATAAAGTATATCTTGCTAGCACCATGTTGGACTGTCATTTGCCTTCAAAACTGCCTTATTATTTTGTGACATATTCAACAAGGTGCTGGAAACATTCCTCAGACATTTCGGCCTGTATTGCCATGATCACATCACACAGTTGCTGCAGGTTTATTAGCTGCACATCCATGTGAATCTCCCATTCCACCACATCCCAAAGGTGCTCTATTGGATTGAAACCTGGTGTGTGCTGAGGCCATCTGAGTAGAGTGCATTCATCGTCAGGTTCAAGAAACCAGTTTAAAATTATTTGAGCTTTGTGACATGACATGTTATCCTGCAGGAAGCAGCTATCAGAAGATGGGTACACTGTGGTCATAAAGGGATGGGCATATTCAGCAACAATACTCAGGTAGACTGTGGCGTTGAACCGCTGCCTGAACCACTGACACAAGGCAGTGTCAAATTCTGACCTTATCATCTGAATGTTGTAGCAGAAGTCAAGACTCATGAGATCATACAACATTTTTCCAATTGTCCAATTGTTGACCACTCTGTTGCCCTTCTGTTAGCACAAAGCTGTCTGGCTTTGGCTCTGGCATCAGCAAGGCATTTCTGCCCAATAAACTAGAACTACTTACTGGACCATTCTCTGTAAACCCTAGAGATGGTCGTGTGGGGAAATCCCAGTAGATCAGCAGTTTCTGAAATACTCAGCACGGCCCATCTGGGATCAACAACGTCACATTCAGAGGCACTTAAATCACCTTTCTTCCACATTCTTACACTCGGTTTAAACTTCAGGTTGTCTCGACCATGTCTACAAGCCTAAATGTATGTAGACATAGTTATTGGCTGATTAGATATTTGCATTAATTGCACTTGAACACTTATATCTAATGAAGCAGCTAGTGAGTGTAGTGTCTGTTTTGTCTGTAAAAGACACTTTTTTGTCAGGAAAGGCTGAGCCTCAGTTTATCACATCGATTGCATGTCCATCAAAAACTGAAAATTCATATTCAGCCTGCATACATTTGACCGAGAGACACCTTCACCTGGTTGCGGATGACAAATCTATGCGTGTATGTGAGTTTGGGTGCATGTGTGTGTGCAGTCAACGAATAAATCCAGCCACAAAGCTGTTAAGGTGGTAATGCGCTGAAACCCTGGGTCAAGCAATCACAACAGCCAGTGGTGCAATGATAGAGCAGAAGACACACATGTGCACCTGGGCATGCACACGCACACACACAGACACACACACACACACACACAAACCTCTCATTACGACCCTACAGTGAGCCCTCTCCCCCTCCTCTATTGCACAGCTTCTCACCTCCCAAGTGGCTCTTGGTATTTTTGTTTTGCCCTCAGTCTGTCTGTGTCTGCACCTGTTGTGTGGGAACTGCTGCAAAGCAAAATTAAAAATGAATTGTATCTTTTGATACGTGATTCATCTGAGGGAATTAAAATACCACATTAATAAGAGCTCAGCTTGTGATTTTGTGGACTGCAGCAGCACTGAAGGTGCTGGAGGAAAACAAGTAGCTGTAGACAAGGGCCATTCATGGACCTGTGCAAGATCACATTATAGAAAAAAAAAAAGCCTAATGATATGTCTCCAGATAATCTATGTCGAAATCATCTTGGTTAACATGCTGATAGTGCCAAAAATTAGAAGGCACTTGTATTGGGAATGCCTTGTTGTAAGCCCACCTTGTGTACTGTAGTCAGTTTATTTGTACAGCATTAATCGAAACACAGTGGTGCATTAAGCAATTATCATAAAACAATACTTAACGAGCAACAGCATAAACAATCCGAGTGCATGTTGTGAATTAATGGCAGAGTTAGCGGGATAAGCACAGCATGAAAACAGGTCAAATAAAGTGCATTCAAACTCGTTGACTCTCTCAACAATTAATAATGTTTCACATATTATGTTTATACATATCAGGTTTGCTGGGATATATATACTGGCACCACTGCTTTCGCCAATTCCTACAACCTCACTGGTCTAATAGTACAATTTTTCTTCTACAGACATCAAGCACTACGTTTGATATCAGTAAATTAAGATTTACTGAAACATGCTCCTGCTTCCTGTTTGGCAGCTTTTCTGCCAATACTGATTGGATGCAACGAACAACCATTTTCAACATTTCTGTGCCAATAGTGAATACTGGGAAAAAAACAAAGTAGAGACTATTCTTATAGCCTTTCTATAAAGTCCAAGTTGCAGTTGCATTAAGTAAGTCGGCTAGTCAACTTTTGCTAGTCTTGGTCTGAATATCATTTCATGTTAATTTTAGCGAATATTAGAAAAAAATTAATCAACTGGTGTCTCATATTTTTAAAATGAGTCATATGGTTCAAAAGTTACCAACCCTCGACCCTTTGGTGGCACAAGCGTGCATGAGGTGCAGACATGAAACTTGGTGAAAATAGTTATGGCAGAAGAAGTAAGACAGAGCAGAAAGAACAAGTGCAGTTTTTTAAAAAAAAAGTAGAAACATGTTGCCCCCAATTTGTAAGGATGATAGATGTACTTACACACACATCCATACACAATGAGCACAATGCACCACTTATCAGAAATTGTTCCACTGGCGGGCCGCGTGTTCAAGGTTACAGGTGATTGAATGACACACTGGGGATCTAAGCAACCGTTTCCGTCGGCCATTCTCCTCCTTTACAGTATTGTGTTTCATCAACAGTGTTTTCAATTTCAGTTATTGTTCAGGCACAGTGCCACTTTTCATCACTGCCTGGCAGGTGTTTAGAGCCAATAGATAAATATGTGCACACAGCTCCAATTTTTTCTGCTTCTCCTGAAATAGTTAAAGCAATAGCCAGATGAAATAACACTGAGTGGGTTGTGGAGTGCAATTAGTGTAATTAGTTTATTTCTTAGACTATAGGGTAATGTGATGATGAGACTTAAATTTGCTAAAATAATAAGATATACTTTATTTATCCCCAAACTTAGGGCATTACTGTGTTACAGCAGCCAAAACATGAAAAGCAACTTTACTCAATGAAATAGATAAAATGTCATAAAAAAAAAAAGCTCAGAAAGGTTAAAAAAAAAGAGTTCAATGAATACAAATCTAAATATAATATAATAAGGGGGCTTTAAATCTAAAATTAATGCATTTTTGTTTTATGAGATGGTGAAGATTGTCTGTATCTGTCCTTGTCACAGCAGTGCTGTCTTCATCCCCTCACCAACAGCCAGTCAGACCAGATGGCTGCGCTTCTATTGTAGGGCGACTGTTGCTGTGATTTGGCGCTATAGACATAAAACTGAATTGAACTGAAGAGAAAGTGTAATTCCAGTAATTAGAATAGTGGGTAGTCAGGTGGATAAGCCACTGACCATGGCCTCCATCAGAATCCAAACCATCCGTTTACTCAAAACTGGATTCAAACAGCAACAACAAACTGAAATGTATTTAATACTTCGTACAAAAGCCTTTGTTGGTGATGACAGTTTCAAGACGCCTTCTGTATGGAGAAACTAGTTGCATGCATTGCTCAGGTTTGATTTTGGCCCATTCTTCCACACAAACAGTTTTCAAATCCTGAAGGTTCCTTCTGGGACTACTCTGAATTTTAGTTCTGTCCGTAGATTTTCACTTGGATTCGGGTCAGGTGATTGGCTGGGTCACTCTACCAGCTTCATTTTCTTTCTCTAAAACCACTTGAGAGTTTCCTTGACTGTGTGTTTGGGATTATTGTCTTGCTGAAACGTCCACCCTGGTTTCATCTTTGTCGTCCCGGTACATGGCAGCAGAAATTTATCAAGAATGCCTGGGTACATTTTTCCATTCATCCTTCTTTCAATTATACGAAGTGCACCTATGCTGTATGCTAGAAAACAGCTCCACATCATGATGTTCCTGCCTCCAAACTTCACTGTTGCTATGGTGTGTTTGGGGTGATATGAAGTGCCTTTTGAGCTCCAAATACAGTATGTATTATGGCATCCAAAGAGTTCAATTTTGGTCTAATCTGACCAGACTACATTCTCACAGTATTTCCCAGGTTTATCTAAATGTTGTTCAGCAAACTTTAAACCCACTTCAGCATGCTTTTTCTTCAGCAATGGAGTCTTGTTTCAGCTGTTTCAGGTCATGGTGGTTGAGTGCATTAGTTATTGGGTTGCAACGTCTTGATGCATGTTCAAACATCCAGGTAAGTAAATCCCAAAAAAGTTGGTCATGAGAATTTGCATATTAATGATCAAGGAACTGACCTCACAGCCCATTGTTCATTCAGTGGTGCTAGTTTCGGTCACTATGCAAATCTGCTGTTTATAAGGTTGGGGAAACCTGCAGTCAGCTGAGACTGAAGAAGTCACTTGGATGAGTGATGAAACATTTCTCCCACTGAAAACGCTACGTCCAGATGAACAGAATCAACTTTTTTGGGATTAGTTATTGGGGTTTTTTAAACAATTGTACTTGCTGCTTCCAGGTCTGGGAGCACCTGGTCATGGCCGATTTATGGTGAAATAATGTTCTTTCCACTGTGTTTCGCAACAATACAGTTTTGAAAGTCTTGGTTTTACCCATCATGAGAGGTTTCTTGTGTGCCACCTTGGTAATAAGACACTTTTTTATAGGCCATCAGTTGGGGGACTGAACCAGTTAATAGGCACCTCCTTATCTCCATGTGTTCAATACTTTTTCCCAGTGTCAATTCTTATTGTTGCACATAACTTCATTTATGGGCATCTATAGCTTGATTTCTTTGGATGTGTGGATTGGATGGGTTGTTACCAAGATCTGGTGAGAATTTCATGTCAACAGCACCTTTAGAAATATACTTACTTAGAAAACTGGTGACGTGTTTAATACTAATTTTATCTACCGTATGTCGAGGATAACACCACTTTTCAATCACAACTACTGCAATCCCTCCACATTTCTTTTTAGATTAACGTCCCTGTCTGTCCAAAAAGTCCTGAAGCTATGTAAGGTCACACTGTGGTCCGAGAAGTGTGAGTGTGACAATGTCTCGCCACAATGCTCTATGACACTTCATGAAGCTCCATGATAAGGTCATTAAAAATAAAACAACCACAATGGAAGCAGTTTCAATAGGCAGAACAGCACCAGGAAAAAAAAACAAACAAACCAAAAAGAACAACTTGATAACAAAATAATGTTCAAAGTAGGTACCATGAAGATGTTTAGTGATGAAACCTGACAAATAAAGGGAATGCCTTAAAACCAATTGACATGTCTGAAACTCATCACTGATGTAAAGCATGCAGCAGTGCTAATATCGCCTCTGTTGTCAGTGCTGTTGCTATTCTCACCTTTCATTAACATAAGCGTGTTTTGGTTTCTATCTCGAAAACGCAGCAAGGCTCAGTTGGCTCGTTAAATGCACGTCTCCCTCAATGCCTAATCTGAAAATAAATTCTTTGATGCTGCTGCAGTATGAAAAATAGACTTTGCCTTTCCCAAAGTGCACAGCTAACTCAAATCAGCAAGGAATTGTTGTTTATCCCTTTTATCGGCTTCTTTAAGGAGATGCTTACAATTGTGAATATTTTCTACCTCAGTCTTGTTTGTGCCATCAAAGTCCATTACTGTCTTCACTTTATGTTTCTGTTCTTCACTTTGCCACTAAATCCACAGTTTAAAACACATAACAATGCCAAAGTTATCTCCAGCAGTTCAACTCTAAAAGAGGAGAAAATATACATACATAAATAGCACTAAAGCACACACTTTGATCTTAGCTGACTCTGACTTATATGTGCCAGCCTTAAAGTTTTCTTTCATGTGTTTCAGTTATTGAAATGCTGCTCTGGAGGATATCAGGTCCATGTGTTTTATCCAGAAACTAGACTGACACAATCAGTTTTCTGGATAGCACTTCTTTATGTGCTTATATTTCCGTAAAATTATGCATGAATATGTTTTACTTGTAATGGAGAAATGTTTTGTTTTAATCATTGCTACTCTTGGTCGATGCATCTTTCTGGAAATGCTTATAAATACTTTGCATTTCTGCTTATATGGTGTGAATTTTTTACCTCCATAGAGGCGGCTGTATCAGTTGTGTTGTGATTGTAACTCCACACCACACCTCAGTGCAGCAGTGAGACAGATTGCTGCAGAGCCCTGAAGTTCCCAAGCTCAACTGTTGCTGCAGTGACTGTGAACCACATCAGCTGATCGCCAGACTTTCTCCAAATCTTAAAATTCCCCTTCCTTTCTCTCTCAGTCCCACTATTTCTAATTTCTTATTTGTCCTCCCATTTTTTTCCTTGTATTCCATCCTTCTACCTACACTGCTCAAAAACATAAAGGGAACACTTAAACAACACAATGTAACTCCAAGTCAATCACACTTCTGTGAAATCAAACTGTCCACTTAGGAAGCAACACTGATTGACAATCAATTTCACATCCTGTTGTGCAAATGGAATAGACAACAGGTGGAAATTATAGGCAATTAGCAAGACATCCCCAATAAAGGAGTGGTTCTGCAGGTGGTGACCACAGACCACTTCTCAGTACCTATGCTTTCTGGCTGATGTTTTGGTCACTTTTGAATGCTGGCAGTGATTTCACTCTAGTAGTAGCATGAGATGGAGTCTACAACCCACACAAGTGGCTCAGGTAGTGCAGCTCATCCAGGATGGCACATCAATGCGAGCTGTGGCAAGAAGGTTTGCTGTGTCTGTCAGCGTGGTGTCCAAAGCATGGAGGCGCTACCAGGAGACAGGCCAGTACATCAGGAGACGTGGA
>VVHJ01065707.1:8167-18599 GCA_015107715.1 Tylochromis polylepis
TTCACACTACCAAATATGTTTTTTTTTTTTTTTTTGGGGGGGGGGGTTCTAGAACGTGTCACACTTTTTAAACTCCACAGTACAAGTATTACACCTTGGATCAATTGGTGGGACACAATGCGTCTGAATCCAATTACATGCATTTGCCTCAAAAGCAACTAATCTGCAGCAATCTCAGAGGAGGGAGTACTCTACTGTATCGGGTGCTTTAGACAAATCGATAAACACAAAACAGAAACAGCAGTGCAATTCCCCTTCCTATCCGGTGAACAGAACATTCCATTTAATAAATAAATGAGCAGTGTGCCAAATCATCTTTCATCTTTGGTAAAAAAAACCACAGCCAGTAGTTCAGTGTCACAAATCAATAAACAATGCATTTATCCAAAATGCTCTGTGCATGTCAGTTTTCATTGCAGTCAACATCCAGGAGACTTTATTGCGTGTGCATTTTTTTGTGTGTGTTTTTTTATATACCAAAACTTTGTCTGTCTCTAATTTGCTTCTACCTAAAATCATTTTATTAAGTGTAAATGTTAAGATTTAAGCTCTAATGCCACAAAAGTGAAATTTATCTTGCCATCTATCATCTCAAAAAACAGAATTGTTGTACAAATACAGCCAATATTGAGTTTTGATGGAGAGATAACCTTTAAATTTGAAAAGTTCAAAATTGGCTTTATTTTAAACAAGCATTCTCAGACAACCTGGTCACAGAGTGTAAGTTGTGAAAATAAGGCTAGGTTTTGTGAAATGTCAGTTAAATGTCATGAATGATCTCTGCATTACTTGCCTGTCTATATTTGCAAATCTTTTAGATTCGTCTTGAACAGTTACAGAGTACTTCTCGAATGGCTGTGACCCTTGGGTAACAATGCCGCTAATGGCTTCTTTTTGAAAATAAACTTCAAGGTTATTCATTTTAAAAACATAAGATACGAGAGCTATTTCCAGAATCCCTTTGTTGATGAAAAGTGCCTGGCTTGGTTTATTAACCACACCAAAACCTCACGAGAGTGTACCTTTGTTAAATTTCCAGAACCAACAGGCAAGTGATCCTTTGGGTCCTGAATCAAATGCTGAGTTTGATTAGAGGGTCACCTTCAGCTCAGTAGGCACTAACGGCTCATAAAAGACTCTTCCTGTAACATGCCCCATTAATAGTCTTTTACCCTAATTAGCATAAACATGTCTGTCCTCATGGAATAGCAGCCATTGAGTTTACTTAAAAAAACAAAACAGTGGGCTTATAAGCTAATATTTCTTGCTCTTCTTTCTTGCTCCTGAAAATGTTCATTTTAAATGTAGCATTAAAACAAAACCTTAACATATGTAGAGCTACCTGTGAAATGAGACAAGCATTTAGTTTGTTTGATTTTTGTGTGCAACCTGAAAGACAGTCTGCTTCAGTTTTCTGACTAAAACAATAAAGTGAAAGTAGCTGAGCGACACAGTACTAGCTACATTTCATATTAAATTAATGGATTCTTGTGGTAACGATGCACAGCTTTTTTGGAGCTATGTTTTGTCTTCATCATTTATTTTTAACATCACTTTCCCTTTAATGCATCAAGTCCTCCTGATAAAACAGGTCATCTGTCATTAAGAGGCAGCATCTAAAACAACATTTATGGTTGTTCCAAAAAGACTACAAAAATTCTAATAATGGAATGGAAACACTATGGCTCAAAAAACTGATGCAGACCATTGGTATAACTGACACCAGTTACTATAATTATCTTTCTTGTACTCAGTGTAGCTCTGTTGCCTTCAAAACCTAACTACAGAGTGGTGCAAAGAAATGGAGACAAGTGTACAGTGAGAAGTCTTACAACTCTTTTCTTTAAAAATGTCACAACATACAGTATTATTATTATTGTCATTGCTTCTTTGACAAGACAGTCATTATTAGTGATTTTACTAATCAGTCTGTTTCAAAAGAATCAATCTGACTGTCACAAATGGGTTTTTTTTTACTGTTGGAAAGACATTGGATCTGTTTTTGCTTTGAGAGGAGAAAAATATTTGGAACTACAAAGAGTGTGTGCTATTTGAGGAGTTAGAAAAGAAAAGTAAAATAAAATATCCATCCATCAAGGGTTGGAGAAGGGGAGAAAAAAATATATCAGAAAAAAATAATTGCTCCAAGATGCTCATGACAAAGCCCAAATTCCAGTATGTATACTGAGATTGATTTATTGATACAAATATTCTTCACCATTATTAAGAGATGTTTTCTTGTGACGTGTTCAGTGAGCCACCGCTGTTTGGATTTTTGGAATGGTTCATTTGGAAAGGATCTCCACAGGAAATACACAAAAATCACTTATCTAAAAAGCAGACTGGAATGCATGCCAGAGAGACAGCACCAGAAAAATAGAGAAGAGCTGCACAGCAATGAGAAACTCACTGTGGAAGATCCTACAGGTTGAGAAAAAGAATTAAAAAAGAATTTAAATCACACACAGTCAGTAAATTTCCATGTTATTTATGATGGTTTCAATTAGATATTCCTTATGGTGTTATTACAGGTTTGCACTCAGGTTCTTTAGTTCCCCCTAGTCTTTGTCTTACCTAACTTGTGCAGCCATGATTTTAGCTGCCCATTCAAACATGAATGATATACTGCAAAAAAAAAAAAAAAAAAAAAAACCAAAAAAAAAAAAAAAATAATAAAAGGAAAAAAAAAAAAAAAAAAAAAAAAAAAAAAAAAAAAAAAAAAAAAAAAAAAACCTAATAAAAATAAGAAATTATCATAGGCAGGAAATATAAACTATATATGTATATAAACTGGAAGTACAGAATAAAATATGAAGTAAAGCATGTTATTTACATAACAACAGCAAGTCAGATTCTAATGAAGATATACTCACTGGACACTTTATTAGGCCTGTTCATTTAAAACACAATTGTCTAATCAGCCAACCACATGGGAGCAACCAGTGAATTTAATAATGGTCAAGACACCTGCTGAAGTTCAAACTGTGTGAGAGAGGGGATTTAAGTAATTTTTTGTGGTTTCTGTTCCCAGATAGGTTGCTTGGAGTATTTCAGAAACTGCTGATCCACTGGGATTTTCCCACACAACTGTCTCTAGGGTTTCAGAGGTTGGTCTGAAAAAGAGAAAATGTCCAGCAAAGACTTGGAAGCCTTGTTGATGCCAGAGGTCAGAGGAGAATGACCATGCTGCTTGGAGCTGATAGGAAGGCAACAGTAACACAAATAACCACTCATTACAACAAAGGTATGCAAAAGAACATCTCTGAACAAACGACACATCAACCTTGAAGCTGATGAGCTACAGTAGCAGAAGACCTCACCAGATGGCAATGAGGGTACAACTCATACGGGGTCATCTAAACCGGACAATAGAAGACGGGAAAAACATTCTCTGTCTGTCAAGTCTCAATTTCTCCTGTAACATTCAGATGACAGGCTCAGGATTTGGGAATAACAACATGAAAGCATGGATTCATCCTGCCTTATATCAACCTTGAGGCTACTGGTGGTGTAAGAGTGTGATGAATATTTTCTTCACACACTTTGAGCCCCTTGGTATCAATTGAGCGTTGTGCAAACAGTATTGTTGCTCACCATGACCATCCCTTTAGGACCACAGTGTACCCATCTTCTGATGGCTGCTTCCAGCAGGATAATACATCACATTGCAAAGTTCAAATCATCTCAAATTGGTTTCTTTCAACATGATAACTTCATTGTACTAGAATGGCCTCCTCAGTCACCAAATCTCAATCCAATAGCGCATACTTGCAGTGTGGTAGAATAGGAGATCTGCATCGTGGATGTGTCTATCCAGTGAGGAATCAAGGAAGCTCTGAAAGTAAAGCGGGGTCCCACATGGTATTAATGTTAAATGTCACAATTAAGTTAAACAGTAACGCATCAGCTCATGTAGCACTGTATCCTTAGCACAGTAATCTGATGGAAAAGACTATTTGTGGGCCTCACTCTTTTTTGTTGCATTTCACTTTTTCCATAATACACGTCCTGTCTTGGTTCAGTGAAAAATGTTCAAATTAGATCTGAAAAGCTATTCTAATTACTGCCTTTTCTCTGGTGACTGTGGTGACTTTTTTCAGGAAAAAAAAAAGTAAAAGTAAACAGTAAACGTAAAATTAATTGAGGTAGCATTCTCCCTAAACAAATAAATGCAACCACTGATCTTCAAAATAGACATTTTAATATGATTCTTTGTTTGCGGTTGTGTGTGGGGAGAAAAAAATATGCACACTTTCAACACACCTCATAGATCAGTGTACACAGTATAATTCTATTGTTGGTTGCTCAAACATGGAATTGTTTACATGGGGGATGCACTGAGCTGGATAATGTGCTGAGAAACAAGGCTTCATGGTAAATGAATTATGAGTGTTTTATCAAATTGCTTTGAGTTTTGTTCTGACCTTCAGCTTATTTGGAGCTATGCCATAGAAGCTGGCCAGACTCATGCCTGTTGTGTGATTGTTCCCAGGAGATTTGGGCTTGTTGACTCATTTGACTTTGTTTTGTTTTTGCGAAGGCTTGGGAAAGCTTAACAAATTGTTGTAATGTCATTGTGAGGTGATGTAGCCGTGCTAGATGAGTCGCTCTATCCCTCCTTCATCACAGTCCTCTGTCATGTTGCATGATAGCTCGACTAGAGTGCACAAGCCTTTGGTAATAGGTATTTTTAATGGTGATGGGAGGAAAGCTGAACTTTTTTGAGAGTGCAGGGTCAAACTGAAGAAGATGAAGGACTAAAATAATAATAATAATAATAAAAAAAAGATCAGTCAGTGTTATTATGAATGAGCCTCCAGAGCTCAGGCCTCAGTCTTGTGTCATGTCTCAGACTCTATTTAAATTTGATTATACAATTATTTCCTATCAAGGATATATTGAAATAAAAACACATATAGCTCAACAGATAGCAAAATATACATTCCCATATCCAATATATACACGTCATATTCAATGAGTCAGTCAGCCAGAGTCAATCAGTGCAGATGCATAGCAAAAACTACTCTCTAATGCTTGCAAACGTAACATATCTGCACTCTTTTATGATTTAAATGTTTTTTTAAACACTAGTTTACCAAGAAACAGACTTTGTTCCATAGCCCTTTACTGTGGTTTGAGTCGATGGTACGCATACTGCAGTCTTTTCCTTGACTGAGTGTAGCCATTGATTATTAACATTGCCAGGAAATCAGATTTTAATAATTCAAGGAGGCAAAAATAGATTCCTGTGTACTGATGGCAAAGGACATGTAAGCACTACTAAAAAAGATACACAACCCATAAGCCCTAAACCAGTCAACATTGTTTGTTATTATCATAACAAAGCACATAGTTTGTGAAGGCTAGTGCCAGGTTTTTTGAGGGTTTGTTTTTTGGTTATTAACGAGCAATTTCCTCTTGTTTATTTTTTTGCTAGCTATACAAAATTAGCTTTCACAGGTAATTTAATAAATATTTGGACACAGTTTTTCCCATGGTCTGCAGTTTGTCTGCATCTTGAAACCTTGGTGGATCAACAAATGGCATTTCAGTCCACCTTCACAAGCTGAAATAATTTCACTTTATGTGTAAAACAAACTCCCATAGAAATTTGCATTTTTCATTGTTGGCACTTCAAATTAACATTTTTATCATCACACAAATTCCACACATTATGACCTATTCAGGAAATAGATTCTGTGATTCTAAATGAGAAAAGCAAAAGCTTCAAATAGCTCTCTTTTTGGCAGCATTTGCTTTTCTGGATGTTGTTTTGACCTGTGTAGGGTTTCTCTTCAGGAAACACATTAAATCTGTTATACAGATGAATTGGCTGCGTATCACGTGCTGTTGCGCTGTTGTCCTTAAAGGCCTGGGAAGTTGGCCTGAAGAGACAAGAGGCTGATCAGACCTTGAGAAGATCCCTAGTGACAGCACATCAGTACCAGCCTCTTCTCTGACATCCCCCCTCATTACCATACTGTCACTCTCTAAATGTGCAGACATGCATGCAAGTAAACAAGCACATGCATGCACACACACTTGGTGAGCAGTTCTTTATGCAGATTGGCTATGTAGGGCAGCCTCCTTCACTGTGTACGGTGGTGACATTGACACATGGTAACGGAGGAGATTCATTTTCTCACAGGGTTGGTTTGGGGTTTATTTTAAGGCCAGGAGTTTCATGGAGCAGATCTGATAGCTGCCCACACCCAAAGTGTGTAAAGGTCTGAGTGTGGGGTTTTAGGCTGTGCTCGTTTTAACATCCCTTTAACCCTTAGCTGCCAGCTGGTGCTTTATGTGACATTTTGGCACCTTGTCCACTCAAACTAATAGCTATAAATTATAAGAAGGCATAGCTCAGCAAGAGGGAGCAAGATATAATCTTTCCTGTAATGGTCTACCCAAATGTCCACTTATACATTTACATGTTTGTAATGGTTTTTTTGTTTATTTTTAACCCTCCACACTATTAAATATGGTTTTGCATTTAGAATCCTTGATTCAAGATGTTTACAGATAACAATAAAGCTTGAATTAAGAATTTTTGTTCGGGATCAGAGCATAGCTGTTGTCTGCATATTACACTTTACAATTCAAATTGCAAACTGAGTTCTTATTTGGTGGTGAAAATGTTTTCCTTAGATAGTTTTTAAAACAAGTGTGTGATCTAACCACAGCTAAGAGCTAGACATATAAATTTGTGAAACTGTTTATTTGCGGCATATATTCAACATGTCCTATCAACACACTGTCTTACTGTCCAAGTAATTTCATCACATAGACTTTCTTTCAATTGCCAAGTACTGCTCACAAACCAAGAGAATGTATTTCTAAATATCCTCACTACTTTTATGGCATGCCTTGCCAAGAAATGAATGCCAAGCTAGTAAACAAAGGGTGTGAACAAAACAAGCTCTCAAAGGGTTAAACTAATAAAGCAGCTAATCTTGTCAACATCAGATTTTCCAGATATTCATTAAACTTGAATTTAGTGCCATTTGAGCTTTGCTAGACTAATTAGCTTCAGAAGATTAGCAAGTAAACTGCACAAACCCAGATGTTGTGTATATGTAAATGCAAACTGCTGACTGAGAGAGGCTATCATTTTATGTGATGTACATCTGAGTGTGGGGCTGGTAAATAGTTACAGAGGCACATTCACCAGTGTTGGCTATATATCAAAATACACACACACACATATACAACATATACAACAGTAATACAGTGACATGGATGGAACGATCACTGTCATATAGGGACACAGGACCGCTGTAGTTAGTTAGGTTTGCTTAGAATTTCTTATTAATTTTGGGGGGCTTTCAGTAGGGGAGCTTGCTTCAGCTGTGTGTGGGTAGTGAGTGTATGTACTTGAGAGCAGCGCTTCCAGCAAACAGCAGGGATAAAAAGCTGTACAACTGAATGATGAATACTGAAAACATTCAATCCTCATGATGGGGGAAAAAAAGGCCCATGGTGAAAATATCCAGAATTATCCTTAAAGAATCTGCAATCTCTCTCAGTGACCTCAATTTTAAAACATTACAGGATTGCTAATGAACATTGTCACTCAGTTTAATTTTTGTATGCCAAACTGAAACTTTAAAATATCAAAAATATTAGAAGACTAGAAGTGTATGCACTAGTATCTGCAATGCAATCTCAGAAGACATGGGCTTTTGCAGTATTAGTAGTGTAACTCATATAAACTCAGCGGGGGGGGGGGCACAAGCCAGTGTACTCCTGGAGCTGTTCAGAAGACTGGTTAAATGGGGTTGTGTCAGGAAAGGTATGCCAAATCAAACATGCAGTAAATCAAGAATGAGATTTCTAAACCAGATTGGTCAGGGCCTGGGTGAACAACAACCACCTCCAGTGCTGTTAGTCAGCAAGTTGCCAGTGGAAGCCGTGCTAGTGTTGGCTGAAGACTGAGGAAGAAGGGAGGATAAAGGCATGTTAGGAGGCAGCAGGAGAGAAGGAACAGCAGGAATGTGGAGGTGAGAGTAGGGACTTTAAATGTAGGGACTGTGACTGGTATGGCGAATGAGCTGGCTGATATGATGGAGAGAAGGAAGGCAGATTGTGTATGCAGGAAACCAGGTGGAAGGGAAGCAATGCTGGGAGCACTGGAGGTAGATTAAAGCTGTTCTGGCATGGTGTAGATAAGAAGAGAAGTTGCAAGGAATAGATGTAGTGAAGGTAGAGAAGTTTTTATACCCAGGGTCAACAATCCAAAGCAATGGATAGTCCACAAAGAAAGGTAAAGAAGAGAGAAGGTGGAATGGGTGGAGATGAGTGCCAGCGGTGATTTTTGGCAGAAGCAAAAGTAAAAGGGAAGTATTACAATATGGCAGTGAAAGCAGGTACGATGTACGGTTTGGAGATGGTGGCACTGACAAAAAGACTGGAGGGAGGGAGTGATCATGATGGACAAGATTAGAAATGAGTACATTTGAGGGACACCTCAGGTTGAGCGGTTTGGAGACAAAATTACAGAGGCAAGGCTGAGACGATTTGTACATGTGCAGAAGAGGGAGAGTGCATATATTGGATAAAGGGTGTTGAACACTGAGCTGCCAAACAGGAGGAAATAAGGATGACAACAGAGAACATTCATGAATGTGGTGCAGGAGGACATGCAGAGGGCTGGTGTGTCATAGGAAGATGATAGGGATAGGGCAAGATGGGAGGCAGATGATCAGCTGTGGTAACCCCGAAAGGGAACAGTCGAGCTAATCTTGCTTTCATCTGTCCAGTTTTTTGTTTGTTTTATCCTCAGAATTATGTAGGTTCTTTTAGTTTTCTGACAAAATCTAATCTAGCCCTCTTCTTCTTGAGTGTAACCAGTGGTTTGCACCTTGTTATAAACCTGCTGTATTTACATTTACAAAGATGTTTATTTATTGTAAGTGATACACCGACCTCAACCTCCTAGAGAGGAATTTTGACTTGGTTAGATGTTGTAAAGTTGTTCTTCCTGACCATGGACATAATTCTGTCATTGTAGTTGTCTTCTGTGAGCTTTTAGGCATTTTGGTGCTGGTGAGACGAATTAAATTTTTCATATGTACGGGTATGCAGGCTTTGGAAATCTTGTGCTGATTAAAAAAGAAAGAAAGAAAAAAGCAAAGTTATACATAGTTTAACAAAGAGCTGTTTAAAGGCTACTTACACTTTTGGCATTGCTGGTGATTAAGCTATTGAACATATTATTGCACTTTGCAAAATGTTTTGAAGGTATTTCTTGTATAGGTTGTTTACAACCAGAGTTATTGAGAGAATGCAAAGTAGAGAGAGAAAGAGAAAGAATTTGGGCTGAGTAAAATAAGGTGGTTTTTTTGCCCCAAGGTGACTCAGGGCTGTGGATTTGTTGGTGTTGTTCATTGCCCTCCAGGGTATGCATACTTGGTGTCTTTTGCCACTGGGTTTGCATACTCTGTTTGATGGCAGTGTTTGAGCTGGTCTCCAGAGGTTTTCCACTTAAGGTCCCCGTGTTTCCTTTGTGGGTTTTCTCCTCTTGTTAAGTCAATTCTATAGTTTTGGTATTGATGTAAAAGGTTTCCAAGTTATAAAGGTCAAAGACCATGCCAAATGAAATGTTTCTAACCTACAGAAAACAGTGAGGCCCAACAACCTGAAACAAAGCATTTCAGATTTGCATTCTAGGCTTTTCTTTCTTTGGTGTACTTGCACAAGGCCCTTTTTGAAAAATACTAGCAAAGTGATCTCTGACAAACTGAAGGCCCATTTGATTACATGTATTTTTGAGACAGGAGATGAAAAGGAGGTTTTTATACAGAAGGCGACTACTCTTTTTTTTCTGTGTCCTGCATTTGGGTCCTGTCTTACCTGACATGGAGCCGGACTTGACAGTAACAGCATGGTGCTTTTATAACCAGTTAGTGGAGATTTGGTCTTTAACCCGAGACAGACTAGGTTACTGGGCTGGTCTCAGCCTTGGCAGTGATACTTGTTTGGCCAGCCAAAAACTGAGCTGTCAGAGGCAGAGATTGAAATGATTAAGATTATTTATGAAAGAATGAGATCACAGAAGGGAAATTTGAATATATGCTTTTGCTAGCATGTACTGTAAATCAGTGGTTCTCAAACTTTTCACAATGAGTACCACCTCATAAAATATATGGCTTTTATTTTAACTGTCATAAACAGGATGTGACAAGTGATAATAATAACAACTGTATTGCATTAAAACATTCACAGCAGGTGGGTTAGTGATGATGAATGAACCCTGCTTCCAGGTCCAAACTACTCTGTGTTCATTAAGGCTGTTGTGTTTTTAATATGTTTTAATGCTTTGTATCTTGTTCTATTTAATCTCAACAAGCCCTTAAAAAAAGGCAGTCTCTCTCGGTGGCCTCTCTCGGTTTTTATTACCACTGTTCGTTTTAAAGCTCAGTTTTTAAAACCTTAC
>VVHJ01065711.1:0-19264 GCA_015107715.1 Tylochromis polylepis
GTGTGTGCTTTAAATGGTTTGGTCTGTGAGACGTGAAGAGAGCTTCGTACTGATAAAGTTTAGCCTGTTTGAAGGCAGGAAGGAAAGCTGGAAAAACCACAGACTCTGAGTTAACAGACCGATGGGTTTTAATCGAGTATTTCATTAATTATTGTTTAAAAGTTGGTTTTAGTTTTTATTCTTTCAGCTGCAGCCTTCGGTGGAGTTTAAAACTGTTGGCGACTGCTGTTGTGATTTAGCGCTGTATAAATAAAATTGAATTGAATGAGAATAAATTCAAACATGGGCTTAATCTAAAGCCACAAATACAAATATGTGCTCTGCTTTGCGATCATGCTCATAGGATGATGAAATTGTTTGCCACCAACAGAAAAAATAAAATAAAATCAAGGAATAAAGCTTCATCTTTGGATCTGCATTTATTACTAATCATCATCAGGGAAACACCAAGACTGAAGACGCTATTAAAAAAACTTTAGACCCTCCTATTATCCATACACGGGGCTCTTAGAGAATCCTCCAGGAATGGTGACACCTATTTTCGGGAAAATTCTGGAGAATCTGTCAGTTTGTTCAACCTGGTCTGGAGCACAATGTTCCCCGATAAGAAGTGAACCACCTTTGTCGTACAGAAAACCCAGCGTTAGGGTGGGGTGTCCTGGATAAGTGGAAAAACCTGCTTTATAGTGCAGGTCTCTGGAGGAAACAACAAAACAGAAAACTAACCTTCAAAGTAAAACAGGAAGTGACTAAAAGACAGCCAACACTGAGACACGGGGAGACCAGAATATATATATATCCATCCATCTTTTAATCACCTCCGTCTCCTCCAATACAGAAAACCTTAATTCCTGGTTTTATTTTTGCCGTCAAACCATCCTGGACTCTGTGGCTCCATTAAAAACAAGGCAGCCTAAGATTAAACCTGAGCCTTGGTTTAATGACAGAACTCTGTTAAGAGTGAATGCAGGTGGAAAAACGATAAGCTGCAGGTGTCATTGCTGCTGACTGCTGGCATCGCTACCAGAATACTGACAGAAAATGACGATGAATTTTTGCACAGATTTGGCCTTTTAAAGGCATGTGGTCCTAAACTTTTGATCAGCTGTAAAACAGCCTGTTTCAGTTTAAGCGTTGTTTTCAACAAACTGCATGCTCCAAAAAATGTTTTGTCTCACTCCCATTTCTTCTTGTTGCATGTTGAAGCTCTACTTAGAACCTTGTTAAGATCCAACCATGCAAAATATGATTTTTGGCCATTTTTCAAGCGGTCTTAAACTTTTGATCGGGACTGTATTTTATTATGCTGGATGTTCAAACTGGTTGGGATGACTTTAGGTTTGATTAGGAGTCATTTTCAAGTCGAATTTTGTTCATTTGATTTATAGAGCACCAATTTACAACAGCAATGGTCTTATTTTGTAAGTTAAAGACCCTACAGTAATAGAAAGAAAACTCCAACAATCAAACAATCCCCTATGAGCAAGCACAGCGAGAAGGAAAAACTCCCTTTTAACAGGAAAGCACGGGGTGGGGCAAGGGGATAAGGAGAAAGAGAAAATAAGAAAAAAAAATCAAGCGCATAGGAGGATAGAGAGGACAAATGTGACCTATAACAGCATAACTAAAGGATGGGTCAGAGTCAGCTGATCCAGCTATAAACCTCATCAAAACAGAAAGTTTTGCATCTAAACTCAGAAGAAGAGAAAGTGCCTGTCTTCTGAATCTAAACCCGGAGCTGGTTTCACAAAGGGGCCGGAAAGCTGAACAATGCCTCCCATCCTACTTTTAGAAAGTCAAAGAACCACCAGAGTGAACTTTCTCTGCAGCATCTCTGATCCTCCTATATCATCTACTACAATCAGTAACCACACACTACAGCTCTAAAGTCTGAAGTGGATTCAAAATGTCTTGTTTTATGATTACAGTAACAGTTAATTCTGGATAGTTATGAATACCGGATGAACGCGGTGGGTTCCAGGAGAGGGGAGGCACACTCAGACGCTGTCACAGAGGCTTGCGGGCATCCATAATGCATCATGGTGATGCAATGAGCTGTGTGTGACTGAGAGTGTGCTTCAGCTGGATGAAGCAAGCTTGAAGATGCGATGAGCAGCAGCTGAGTAGTATAAACATTATAGACAAGTGAGTAATAGACAGGAAGATGATGAAGCCTGGAGCAGAGACCTCTAAGGGAAGATAAACCAGCACACACACACACACACACACGGACAGAGGAGAGAGAGACAAAAAAAAAGGGAGGCAAGCAAAGGAGGACTCGAGGACCAGTTTTTTATTTTTTATTTTTTTATTTCAAGTTATTATGATCAGGACCGGGGGACGGGAAAGAGAAAGAAGAAGGAAAGAGAAGTTGGGAAGAGATTTAACAGAAAGAGAGGGAAAGAAAAATAGAGGAGAAGAGGGATAGAGAGAGAGAGAAGACTGAAAATCTGCTTCAACACCTGCTGAAAAAAAACCAAGCAAAAAGAGAGCAACACAGCAGGGAAACCACAGCAACAGCCAACATAAGCATAACAGTAAATCATAAATATTAAAGGTTACTGAGCAGCACACAGTTCTAATAATGCATGATATGTTTAGAGGCAGCAGCTGACCCAGACGCCGTGTGTCTATGCGTACCTGTGCGTACACCTGTGCGAACACTTGCGTGACACCCATAAATGTAACATCTGAACGGTCTGTGACTGACACCCCCATCTTTAACCTCGAGTAGACAGTTAAAAGCTGCACTGACTTCCTCATTTCATTCTCAAGTTCACACAGACTTGTGCTTACAGAGTCTCAGCCAGGTGCCTTTCTTTTATGTGCACATGTGTTCTGAAACACACACACAAACAGGACCCAACACTTCATTAAGTTCTGTAAAAAACACATGGCACATCAGCAGTCTGGGAATATTGAAAACCATAGCGTTCCACGCCAGTGCTTTGTTCTCAGACGCGAGGACAGCAGAGAAATCTGCCGGGGGAAAATAAACAGAGCGAGCGTTTGATCAGAGCAGATGAGTTTTTCCTTCCATCTGCAGGCCTCGCAAGCCGCACGTCGACCTGCATGCTCCCGGCTGACGGTGTGGCGACATAAGCTGCAAACGTGAACAACTGAAGGAGAAGAGAAAGGCGTACGTGCTCCCAGCACATGTAGGCCTGTCAGCAGCAGTCACAGCGTGCGCGTTAAAGGAAAACTAGCTCCGAGTGGGTGGCGAGAGCACATTACACACCTGAGAGAGAACAAGGTGATGAGGGAGGAGCAGGTGCACCGCTGTTTAAATACAACAACTGTGCAGCCACAACAACCCCTCCACAGCCCCCCTCTCGTTTCCCTTCTGCCATTGTTGTGTTTGGCCGTTATGCATATGCCTCTCTGTGGTCAGTTATTTATAATGCTAGTAATACTTCACAGATGTCAGATGCATTTAGTCACAAAGACACTGAGTGCATTTGCTCGTGTGATTGTTTAAAGGAAACTGCAAATCTTCTTGGCTCACTTTGAATTTTCTGCAGATTTTCTGCAGCCAGCTCCGATCATAAGAAGATGGTTCAGTTTTTTCCTTCCTTTCAACCTTCCAGTATGATCTTCTGATGATTCACTGATAGAAAGCAAATCTCCATCAACAGCTTACTTCCCAGATTGCATTTCTACAACTAATGAGGCGATATGAGACAATTAGTTCAGCTTCTTTTTAAAATATTTCAAGAGATTAAATTACAAAACCCAAGTCTGAAAGCTCTTTGGGATTTTTTCCTATAGCGCTCCTTTGTTCCTTTCAGGATTATCGTTTCAGCTTCAGTCTGTTGGTGCCTCTCATCCTGTAAGTTTATCCTGTAGGATTAAAAAAGTTCAGAATGTTCCACTCTAAAAAAGATGTATTTAAATATATTCTAAGAATATTATAAGAAATTTAAAACAGTTTTTTTTATTGTAAATGCCCACCTGCAGTACCTTTGTGTCCCACTGGGAGGCCACACCCTGCACTGTAAAACATGGCTGTGCAGAATGGGCAGATTGTGGGTTGCAGCGCTCTCCTGATCATCAGCTCATCCAGACTAAATGATGTTTGAAGTCACAGAAAACCAAAGACAGCGTGCACAGCAAAGAAAATAAAAACAATGTCCAGGTGGTTTTGTGGACAATAGTTTGAGTTTTAGACAACTGGAGTGATCACATTTTATGAAAGGCCTTTTATTTGTGATTTTATTATTGTTTTTCTTATTTTTCTTGTTTTTACTGGATAAGTCGGTGAAGAAGGGAAGGGAAAGCGTGGAGAAGGAGAGTGGGAGAAGACACGCAGCAAAGGGGCTTGAGTCAAATCAAACCCGGGCTGCTGCCTTTGGCGCCGAGGCATTTGTGTTTGCCTGCTGAGCTAAACCAGCACCCATAAGAGAACGCCTGTCACCCGCACATCAGATGGTTGTTGTTTCTTGAAGATGTTTCATCCGAGAAGCTTCTTCAGTTCTAAGAGCAAATGGTGGAGAGTCCCAGGTATTTAAGCCCAATTGCGAGTGTCCCTAAAAAGGTCCTGGACCCACTATTGGTGGGTGTGAAGGTGTGAAAACGAGTGTGGGTCACAATCAGCCAAGGTTTTGGGTGAACCCGAACTGAGAACAAATGACCCAGGATGTGAGTGGGCGTTAAGGCGTCTGGGAAGGGATCTCAAAACTGGATCATAGATGGCAGACAGTTGGTGTTGTAAGCCCTGCCCTTTGATCAAAGATGGTCGTTCACAGTGGACATAGATGGCTTCTTTCACTCCTCTTTCAAAATGTGAACATTGGCATCCTCGAAAGAGTGACCTTTGTCCTTTAGATGCAGATGGACAGCCAAGTCTTGTCCTGTCCAGGACACTCCCAATTGGGCTTAAAAAAATCTGGGACTCTCCACCATTTGCTCTTAGAACTGAAGAAGCTTCTCAGATGAAACGTCTTCAAGAAACCTAAAGAAGTCCAGACTCTTTTCTTTCCAAGCTCCTTAGAAAAGGGTGGTGATGGTTTAACGATGAGCTAAGATGCCATCAGTGACAAGCATCTTGATCATTTTTTAAAGTAAGCAGGGGCTTTTATTTTCTAACTCTCACGGAATTAACAGCGTGTGATAACATCCAATAAATAACTGGAGTCTTTTATTTTGAAAAAGCGAGGCTTCAAAGCACTGTGTGAAATTTCCGTCAGCCTACTTGACACTCCCAAAAACCTTGGCTACAGTGCTGAATACCAAAATCATCTGAAGTGTCACCGAAAACAGCCCAACTTAGTTTATCCCGAGGCAATTATGTCCCAAACTGAAAAACCAAGACTTAAGTAGGTCACCGTGGAGTGGAAGGAAGTTCATCTGGGCTCGCATTTACAGCCTGATGGCCCAGCCGACCTTCATTAACTGATGTCAGTAAACTGTCAGTGAGGGAAGGTGAAGATGGGACAATATCTCTGTGAGCCAAAGTTCAGGATTCAACCTGCTGTATTCTCCATCCAGCATACAGAGCAGCTCACAAGCACTCGGGGCTGCTTCTTAGCATGCTTCCACAAAAGGGCCAATCAGAAGAAAGTGGGAATTGAGAGTGGGAAGTGCTTGGTTTGGTTTCTACTTCCTGCTCGTGTCATTTACAGGGGATCCTCCTGATGTGGTTATCTCAGGTGTCGAAGCCCCACCCACCTTCTGCTCAAACCATCTGTTTGTTCAGTTCAATTCAATTTTAAAAAGATTTTTTATATAGCACCAAATCACAACAACAGTCACCTAAAGGTGCTTTACACCGTCAGGTGAAGACCCTGCAGTCCTCTGGGGAAAACCTCAACCATCAGATGACAACCTGTGAGCAGCATTTGGCAATGGTAGGAAAGAAAAACTCCCTTTAAACAGGAAGAAACCTCCAACAGAACCAGACTCAGGGATGGGTGGCCATCTTCTGAGGGTGAGGGAAAAAGAAGAGAGCAAAAGTAAAACTGTTAGTGAGGGACAGCCAATCAGACAACAGTTGTTCAAAACCTCTTAAACCTCTTACAGTCACAGGTTTAAGAGGAAGTTTTATATTTGGTTTTATGGGCGCTTTTTTGTGGGCTTGTATGTTTCACGTTTTCATTTCCCCAAAAGGCTTTGGTATTCAGATCAGGTTGTTTCCAGTCATGCTCGGGATGATAAACAAACCCAAGAAATAAACTCACATAGTTTTCCGTCATCATGTTTAATCACTCTGCTTTCTGAGCCTTGAGCTGAGTGGATGCGCTCCTCTGTAGGAGCGTCGGGTAATTCCAGGTTTCATATCAGAGATTTTAATGGCACGGCGTGATTGACAGGTTAGAAAACAACAAGCAGAGGTTTTTACTTTTGTAAGGCAGAGCTCAAGGAGAGTTAAGTGCTCCCGGCCGGACCCTCAGGTTTACATAATTTGCACTATTACACTGCATGCCTGAAGTGTTTGTGCCGCTTCTTCCATGCCGGCCTTACACCTGTAAGTGAAGGCCACAGTCACAATCTGATCTCAGCGACTCAAACCAGCAACCTTCAGCTCACTCCTGAAGATTGCATAGGCAGCGAATGAACTAAGATAAGTGCTTTAAAAGGGCTCCTGTGTTTTACAGTTTGAAACTAGCTGCTATGTAGAAAGGTGTTGGTTAAGCAAGAAGCAGCTCACTGACAGACAACAGGAAGTGATAGAAAATGCCTCCGGGCTCATGTCAGAGCGCCAACAGACACACTGAACCCATTCTGATCAACTGCTGTGGAAAAAACCCCAGACTTTCCCAGGGTGAACCAACTTGGATATCCGGGCCGGACTCTGGGGATGTGAAGGGTTAAGAGCTTTTGGAGGATAGAGAGGATGAATCAGAGTTTGTTTCTGTGCATTCAGCGCTGGTTTGCGTTTGGGGATTTGATAACATGAAAAAGTGACGCCAGTCTGGTGTAAATGCTGAGTTCAGAGTGTGTAAAATATGTAAAAATAACACAGCTGGAAAAAGCCATCTGTGATGCAGCTGTTTTAATATGAACATTTCTCAAGCCTGCAGACAACAGCTGACCTCAGCGTGAGTGTTGTAATTGCAGCTCCACTGTTTATGCAAGTAACACGAACTGGTTAGTCAGCGGCTCCCGCTCCTCTCACCTGGCTGGCGTCCTGCCTGCGGTTACCACTGCATGCCAAGCTTATACCTGCAGCACATCATCCACGAGTCGCAACTGAATCAACAACCGCCACTTTCACTATTCGAGTAAACCTCAGTCGACTCTGCTCATACGGCGGCCCTCGTAGTGGGAGTCCTCTATCAGTCACTTTGCAACCACATTTAACCAGAAAGAATGCACGAGCTCAAAATGAAAGTGAAAGCATTTTATCTGCACATATGTCTTATCTTACTTAATGTTATCAAAACTCCCACTCCCCCATAACCGACTAAAAAACGCTTTACAAACATTCCTCGCTGAGACACACAAACCAGCACACGCGTCAGAAGCCCTTCGTTTCAGTCAGTTTATGTTTTGATACGTCAGGCAGTACTTATGTAGCACTTTTCTATTGCTTTCTAGTGTGTTTTATTACAGTCACACACACACACACTCATACAGCGCTTTTAATTGTGTGCCTAAGTGTAACTCAGGGTTCAGTGTCTCATCCAAGGAGACGGGAATCAAAGCACCTGTTCTACCTCCTGGCCCCAGGTGCACAAGGTGTTCAAAAGAGCTGGTGGGAGATTTAAATAGCTAACTGTACATAAAAGATGGAAGCAGCGATAGTGATGTCACCCAATGTTTTTTTCGACCACACCTTTTTGAACTTTTGGAGCCAGAAGTGACAATAAACTTTCAGCAATACAATTTAAACAGGTGAGTTATAAAAACATTCATGTGGCTAAAGGCAGCCTCTAGTGGACATTAGAGGTACTGCGGTGCAGTTTTGGCACTTCACTGGTGGTTGCCGCTTGATTTATTTTAGTTTCTGATCATCGTTACTCCGATGTAACACAACAGTCTGATCCCAGAGGGAAATCTGAGGAGACAGAAGTATTCACCTCCCTGCTGTTGTCCTCTGGGCTCAGCTCTCAGAGAAAATCATCGACAGTGATGGCGTTGTCACTTTGGATCACACAGTGACAATAAAGACACTGACTAACACGGAGGAATGTGCGCTCAGAGCTGCAAGGCCACCCCAGCAGGAGGCGAGCAGACGGAGGTCAAACACATGCCAGAGTGGATGAACTCAGTGCAGCTAACACAACAACACGACACTTCTGCACATGCTCTTCCTAAACACTGAACACTTATTTCAGATCAAAATACAAACCTGCTTCTCACCACAAACGGAATCTTGGATTCTCACAAATCACATTTTTGAATGAACACAAAACTCTCCAGTCCACAGTATTCACTCCGCTCTTCATGAAGGTCAACACTAACATGCCTGAGCTTACCCCCCACACAGCAGTGACCCGAGGCCAGTGACACAGAAACATTGACAACATGATCATGTTAGATTGTCTCAGGCACCTTTGGGTCATGTCTGGTTTGTAGGTGATCGCTCTAAGTGAGCAGACTGGCCTGCCACACTGTCGGGCATCTTATCTGTGGGGACATAAACGTGCCTGGTACACACCACACATCCAGATAAACAGATGAGGAGCGGATTGTTCTGCAGGGGAGGCTGGAGAACAATGCACAGCGGCCTCTGCGAAGCCACAGAGACCCAACTGAATGTTTGCATTTCAAAGAAATAGTTTAAAAAAAGTTTAACGGGCCCACGCACCTGAACATCAACTGCATGTGCAGCGACTCTAGTGTTTAGTACGAGTACATGTAGAAGGGAAAACACACGCAAACAGTAAACATATTACTGGAAAAAAGGTTTTGCAGAGTACACACCAGCTTTCAGTTACTTCTTTATATTCAGATGGAATTAAGCATTTTAACCTCTTTGAGCTCCTTCAGGCACAGACTTGAAGGCTGCAGGCCTACAGTGATCCCTGCGCGTTTGATATGCAGGACTGTGACTGCAGTGGAGCTCAGGTGGAGGCCGGTAGTGCCACATAGCAGAGAGGAGCTGAGGCGTGATGAAACATGCAGCACCAGAACACTCTGCACGCTTTTCTGGGTCACGGCCAGCCTCTGAGAGACAGAAGCAGCAGCGCCGACGCACAGCAGCCGTACGCAAAGTGTATCACTCAAGATACGTGGCATCTGGCACCGTGTGCTCGGTTTTTGTCCTCATGAGGACAAAAATCTTAAAGCCGGGACGAGTTTTAGCAGCATGAAGCCAGGGTTAGTAATACTACTGCAGGTATCACAGAAGGATCTAAAATCAGGCCAGTCAGACTGAAGCCGTGCAAACACTTCCCGAGATACAGCAGCAGTGCGGTGGCTACAGATCAGCTGCCCTCTGAGCCAACAGGACGTGACCTTTCATCAACAGGATAAAGGATATGAGCTGAAAGGAAACCTTTTTTTCATAGAAACAGTCAGGGCCTTCGTAAAGGCACTGACTAAACGAAAGGAGACAGAACAACAGGAAAGCAGACAGAGGGGGTAAAGAAATACAGAAATACTGTATTTATCTTTGTTTTGTCAGCTCATTAAGCTCCCCTCATTTCCCTCCACTCTCTGCGCCTTTGTTTACCGACCTCTGATTGGTCAGTCGGACTTGATTAGACATACAGAGGAAATGTGTGCGAGTACCTCCGCTCTTCCTCTTCATCCCTGTGCGTATTTTTAGTCCGGCTCTTCCTGGCTCATTGAAAGACACAAACAAACATTTTCAGAGCGGGCTCAGAGGTGGGAGCTGTTTTCATCTACAACCCGACCAGACAGTACAGCACGCTTTAATTATTTTAAAAGAGGATGTTTGTTATTAATCAGACTTCAGCATTTATTTATTTCCAACTGTGTTAAAGTTCCTGCATTAGGTTGTTTATATAAAGTCAAAATTTCCTGCATGTGTTCCAAATGAAAAGCCTTCCACAACTTCAGTAGACAGCAACATTTTCTCATTTCTTACTGAGGCTTTTATTTTGAAATATTGGTAAGACTGTTGTGGAACATTCAAAATAAATTGTACATGTGATTATTTGTGGATATCACAGTAAACTGGTTATTAATTTGTGAGTTATGGGTTATATCAGGGACAGACAGGGAGGCACAGAGAGGTGTCAGAGAGGCCACGCCCCCAATAATGCAAACTTTCAGCTCTTAAATTAGCTGCAACCATGTTTATTTCAGCTGTAAATCTGGATGTTTTAACATGCGAGTCTATGGGGACTGACTCACTGTTAGAGCCTCAAGTGGACATTAGAGGAACTGCACGATCGGCTCGACAGTCACGCGTGCAGGTGCTGCAGGAGTTTATCAGATGGATGTAAACAACCATTCCTGGCGTCTAACTCTGGAACGTGAGTCAGTATAACTCACGGCATCGTCTCCTACCTTAAACAACGATCCGTCTCCGACCTCGACAGACGGGTTCGTTTTGACAGCTTTCGGGGGCAGTTACAGGTGACAGAAGCACCAGGTGTCGTGTTTGGTGTGCGGTTCAGCTTTTCATGAGCACAGCAACAACTTGAGTTAACTGTGACCTCTGACCTCACTGCAGAGTCTGACAGCGTGTGGCAGAGGATCACATTTTTATTCCTCATGCTTGTTACAGTACTTTTCTCAGCGAGGGTTTATGATGGACGGGTGAAGCAGGTGGGTCACAGTGCGTCACTCTTCCTCTAAAGGAAGCTGCAGTGCTGATTTTAGTGCATCATAATTTCAGCATCTATCAATCAGATCTATATTTGCGTATTTGTCACATGTTTCATCAACCAAATTTTAATAATAGACAAAGACAACCTGAGGAAATGCAAAATGCAGTTTTAAATCATTCAATTTTTTTTTTTTAATTAGGGGCGAAAATAAAAACATCCTGCTCTAATTGCGATTAATCACATTTTGGGGGTAAACTGGGTTTAAAGTCTCCCAGCTTACTAAAATTACTCCAAGAGCGCATCGACGACTCATCCAGGAGATCACAAAAGAACCGAGAACAACATCTAAAGACCTGCGCAAAACCACTGAAGAACACAAAGGCTCGCATCATATTTACCAGAAAACATCTGGCCGGTCGCTGAAATTCCTTCTTCAAACTTTTGGGAAAAGTATGACGAGACGAAAGCGGAAGGTTTCGCAAGGTTTGAGTGCCGTTTCATCTGGCATCAAACTAACACAGCATTTCATAAAAAGAAGATCACAGCAACGGTTAAACATAGTGTGATGATCGCACATCGTGAGGGAAGCGGAAACACCCAGTGCATCATGGGAATCCCCCAGCATCCCAGGCCTGGTGAGAGACTTCTGCTCTCTATCAGAAAATCCTGCAGGAGAGTGTCTGAGCATCAGTTTGTCAAGCTCAAGCAGACAATGATCCGAAACACACCAGCAAGTTTATATCATGAAAGGATCTCACGATGTTCACCGCAGGCTTCGATTTAGCTACATATCAGTTTGTACCCGAGTACGTTAGATCCAGGTTGCATGTGTGGGGTGCTAAAGACAAAGTGTGCCTCAGATTCAGAACTGAGTGGAACTGTAAGACTGCCACCAAGATTCCCAAGCTAAAGTGTGTGTGTGTGCGTGTGTAGACATGACAGGAAGAACACATGGTAAAGTCATCAGTAGTCTATAAATCTGCAAGGTGGCGATCTACATGAAACAGATCTGAGTCACAACATCCTCCGCTATCTCTGCCCTCATCTGCTCCCAACTTATCACTGCAAGCTTTTTGCCATGTCAGCCGGGACTCTCTCTTCCTATTGCCCTCCCTGCACTGACCTGGATATTAATGGATATCAGTTTAACAAAACCTGGAAAATATGAGTAGATTTCTTCTGTCCACCAAAAAAAAAAAAAAAGGACATTTAGACATTTCTATTTTTTAGGCAGAGCAGATGAAGTTGAAAGGTGAATATTTCAACAGCGTCACTGCTTGATTATAGATGTAGGGATGTTTCTGCAGATGAAAATGGAAATAAAGTCAAAATTAAAATGGTTTTGGACTCATTCACAATGAGTATTTATTCTCTGTGTCTGAATGAGTAGAAGTCGCTGCAGCTGCAAACTGTTCACAGGTGGACGCGTGCACCATACCTGCTGCATTTACTCTGTAAGACGAGGTTTTTGATAAAACACGCTTCAAGTTTTCAAATGAATGGAAATGGAATTTTGCTTCAAATTAGATTTGAGGTCACACACAACCATGAAGACATCTGCTGTATTATAGACACATATTTGAATAACCTGCTAACAGCGGTGTAGTAAGTAATGCTCTTTGTTTCAGTGCCTTTCCTGGTTGGAGCCCTGACACTTTGTCCCCCAAAAACCAGAATAACTAACTGACTTTAAAACTTGATGGAGCAGCTGTGTGATTAGCTAACGTACCAAACAGCTGGGCAGCAGAGGGGTTTGAACCTAAGTGGCTGGTACTTACATGGCACACTTGTACTCTGGCTGAGTTTTCAGCAACAAGGCATTTTATTTCTGTGCCTTTAAGCAGTTTTTCCTAATATTCATACACATCCGCATTCAAATGCATCACGGTTTAGTATCTTATACATGCGGGGCTGCAGACTGGAGCAGCCTTCTGATAGAAGGATGACCCGCACTACCTTCTGAGCCACAGCTCACCAAATACAGTCCTGATCAAAAGTTTAAGACCACTTGAAATATTTTGCAGGGTTGGATCTTAACACATCCTGCGTGTTCCTCTGACCTAAATCCAACTGAGAACCTTTGGGGATGGATGGCGAGGGAAGTTTACAGAAATGGACGACAGTTCCAGACAGTAGATGCCCTTCGTGCGGCCGTCTTCACCGTCTAATTGTTCCCACTCACCTCATGGAAACGCTTGCATCAAGCATGCCGCAACAAATTGCTCAACAATAACGGTGGAGCTGCTCATTACTGAGTTCATGTTTGGAACTTTGAGTTCTGTTTTGGGGGGGTTTGCGGGTTTTTTTGGAGGTGTGGTCCTAAATTTTGATCAGCTGTAAAACAGCCTGTTTCAGTTTAAGCGTTGTTTTCAATAAACTGCATGCTCCAAAAAATGATTTGTCTCACTCCCATTTCTTCTTTCTTCTTCCCATCCAACCATGCAACATTGGATTTTTGGCCATTTTTCAAGTGGTCTTAAACTTCTGATCAGGACTGTACCTGCTTGTCAGGTTCATTGGTGCTGATGTGATGGTAAATGATTATCTAGCGCTCTCTGTTAGCCTGTTAAAATTAAGCAGCACACACACTGATGATAGGGTGCCACAGGGTAAAGGAGCCTTTGTGCATCAAATACACGAAATTCTTTGAAGTGCAACATGATAAATTGGCACTGGATTCACTGAAAGCAATTCAGTGGTTCATTCTGAAATGAAACAGCTGTTTCATCTGTTAGGTCTTGTTTTTACTAAAACAGCACTTCTCTGGATGAACTTTGTGCTCTGAGCTGTCAGATTTGTTCAGCCCCAACCTCAAAGATTCTGAACAGTCTCCAGTAGCATCTGTTGGAGGGCTCTGCTCTTACATCAGCCGCCTCTCCTCGTTTTCAGATCGGCTCGTTTTCGGTATTTTACATTTGTGAACTGAACTGGATTCATTTATGCATTGTTTGGTCGCCCGCCGTTAGACTTTTCTCCATGATAATGAGATCATGGTTCTAGTTATGTCCCACTGTCTCCTGTCTCTTATGTAATCCCAGACTCCATGACATCACATCACATTGGGGTACTGCATGTTTCTGGACGTGGTTCAGGTCCTTTTTGAAATGAGTTTTGGAGCATCTCGAAGATTTCTGTGGGTTTAGGCCTCTCATTGTGTTCTTCACAAGTCTGGCTGGGTGACTGTCTTTGTTTTGCTCCCATCGGATGAATCTGAGACAAACATCCAAAGTGAACACAATGTTCCATGCCTTCGGCCTTTTGAGAATCACAAACCTTCTTGCACACGGGAAAAACCAGGATTCCATAAACCCCTGATTACAGCGCATTATTTCAGGTCACGTCTGAGTAAAACTGGGTATGTGAGAAAATAATTTATTAACTGAAAGCAAAGAGATTTTCCTGTTATCTCCTGTATCTTTTTCATAAAGCTTGTTGTCGGGGTAATTTTGTCCAGGATTTTTCTGATTTTCCACAGCTGCTTTTCACGTTTTTCCTCGCCCTCTCATCCATAACCAGCAGCAAAGCAACTGACTGCAAACATTAATGTCCCGTAAGCCCAAACTGAAATTCAGAGGTGGCCCTTAAAGGTTTCCATGGTGATGTATAGATTAATACATCAATAATTAGGTAATAATCTTGCTGCACACAGGTTACACCACATTTCCACCTCTGCAGCGGTTACCCACAAATACTGTGTTATCAATTACTCACACCCACACAGCAGATGTTTGCTGATACGCTCTTCGCAGCCTTGCCAAAGAAACAGATGGCAGTTAGATTGTTTGAAGAGCGTTACAGTGAGCGGAGGAGGGGAGTGCACTATGAAAATCACAACTTTGTGGGCAGAAACCGCAGTTAAAACATGGTTACACTTACGAGCAGCTAAATGTGTGAACTTCACAGACACCTGATGATCCTAATGATTCAGTCCTTCACAGATTTTCTGCAGCTGGTTGCTCCCAAGTTCAGCATCTGAATAATGAAGCTGTGCAGCCCTGGACTCTTTCTAATGGGCAGCAGGGGGCGAATAAGAATAAGAGTGTATCAGGGTCTCCTCAGTAGCCACAGAGAGGGAATGATTATTTTTCACACAATGCTCTTATTGTACACACATGGAGGAAAATGCCTTACAGCTCCCGTGCTGTCAAAAACTCCTCTTCCTCGTTGCCGCTCGCCCCAACTGATGCCAGCCTCAGGCATCCTGCCCCACAAACAACACCCCGCCATCACAAAGAGAGCAGAGACGAATTCATTTAAGTCTGTTTAGGCCAGTGTCGTAGCAAAAAACAGCCACGAGAAAGTTTGTTGTGTTCACAAAGTGTCAGTTTTGTCGAGACGGTGAGCCATTACGTACAGATTTCACATGTGTGCAGATATGTAATCCAGACGAAGAGACGTTGTTGGATTGTTTTCCTTTTTTTTTTAAACTGACGCCTTCATTTTTACAGTGCGTCTGTGTTTGGGTCTCAAACCGAAAGGTCTTAAACTCTGTAAAATCGCCTCTGCCTTCCTTTCATTCCTCCTGTCAGACGTTCTGCTGCTGTTTCAAAATAAATCAACACACAAACAGGATGTGAGGGTCAGCGGTCACTGAATTAAAGAGGGGGTGAGGATATGTCATAATTCTTTTCAGTAACACTCACAGACAAAGCAAGAGACCTTCAAGAGATAAACAGTGGAGACAACAGCATGGAGAGGAAAGTGCAGACATCCTAAAACGATCAGGACGTTTGGTGGTTTCGTAGATAAGCGTTTCTCCCATCAGCCTCAAGCATTTTCCCAAACAGTTTTTTATTTTTTCATTTTTACCCGTTTAGGAGCAGCGGACGAACTTGCAAACACCACGCCATCTTTTAGCCTTGTAGCAACGATTTAAAAGCCAACTGAGGGGCTGAGATATTTCAATAAATATCACGTTATTAAAAATATCTAAACTTCTAAAAAATTAAAGGAACACTGGTGAGTACAGCATCAAAATTAAACTTCTGGGATACTGATCAGGTCAGGTAAGTATCAGAGGGGGCCGGTTATCAGGTTCAGCTGCTTTGGTGTTCATGAAATTAACAACAGGTGCACTAAAGGGGGCAACGATGAGACAACTCCAAAAACAGGAATGGGTTCCCTCCTCATCTTTTCCGATTGTTTTTCACTAGTTTTTCATTTGGGCAGGGTCAGAGTCACTGCTGGTAGCATGAGGGGATACCTGGACCCTGCAGAGGTTGGAGGTAGTCCTCCAGGATGGCACATCCATACATGCCAGTGCCAGAAACTTTGCGGCGTCTCCCAGTTTGGTGGTGGGTCAGAGATGGTCTGGGGAGGCTTATCCACGGAGGTATGCACAGACCTCTACAGGCTAGGCAACAACAACCTGACGGCCATTAGGATGAAATTCTTGGACCCACTGTCAGACCCCACACTGCTGCAGTGGGTCATGTGGGGAGAGTACACAGGCAGTGAATGAGGGAACTGATACCACTGACTGGCCCCCACGCTCGCCAGCAGAACTCCTCTGGGATGTTACGTTTTGGTCCATCCAACGCCCCAGTCTGCACCTCAGCCTGTCCAGGAGCTCAGCAATGCTCTGGTCCAGATCTGGGAGGAGATCCTCAGGACGCCATCCATTGTCTCATTACGTTTTCAGATATGCATACAAGAACGTGGGGGTCAAGCGAACTACTGAGGACCATTTTGAATTTGCAATTAAAATTTCAGCAAAACAGACTCACCTACAGCATCACTTCTTCATTTTGATTTTTGGGCGTCTTTGAGTTCACCCTCTGTAGATTGATGATTTGCATTTCCATCAAATGATGTGCCATCCTTTCGTTCCTAACACATGACCAGTCCTAATCAGTATAGTTATCCAGCAGGATTTTTTTTCCCCATTGAGAGCTGATGTTTTTCCAAAGTGTTCCTTTGCATTTTTGAGCACTGTGTATATATTTGTTCCGTTTAAAAAATAATGACAGTACAAATGAAACCAAGCAAGAAGAAAACCAGTGGAACAAAAAACAAAAGGTCAAACGGTAAACCATTAAAGAGCCGTCATGTTTTACAGATCCCAGTAAAATTCAAAAAGGGTCCAGATAAACCTTCAGTTTACACAAATATATTCTTGCTATGCAAAGTTTGACATCAGTTTGTCATGTCTAATAGATTGTTTTAAACTAAGTGATACTGGTAGTTCTTTTGGTATTTAAAAGAGTGAAGCTCATTAATTGTTTTCGTGTCCTTCTGCATACAAACTGAGTAGAAACAGCTTTGGTTGAGTGGAACCACTTTTGACGCCGTTTTCTCAAATCACTCTCGGAGGTTTCCAGAATGTCTGGATCCTTCTGTCAAACACAGCAAAGCAGCAGTCCTTTGGCCTGGCCTGAGTGTATTTATAGGCATGTCTCCTGATTTGAACTGCTTCAGAGACCACTATGTGCCAGTATTGTGTGTATGAGGAGCTAGAAATAAAATATCAGTCCCCTACCTTGTCACAGTCTGCCCTGGTCAGACTTGTTTTCTGTGAATCCTAACTGTGAATCCTTGGAACAGAGGATCCTAATCCCGTGTTTCAAGGAGGTTAACTTTAGCCCTCTTAGCCTCCAACTCTGCAGCCTGTACACCTGCTCATGATCACCTCATGACCGGCCAATTTTATGAACTGGCTCCAGCCTTCAGCCTTCACCAGATTGTCATCGAACTCAGAGTGGTAATCCTGCTTCTCAATGACTCTTATTTCTTTGTGTGGTCCCTAATATGACTTCCTTGTGTTATTTCTCCTTACTGAAATATCACAGATTCACTCACCTGCCTTCTGTTGAGCTGCTCTACTTTCCCCAAAGAAACCCATAGAAATACTCTCTGTGCAGATCCACCTGCCTGCTGATCCACCAGCAGACTGGATTCACTCCCAAGACCTGAACAGTGACTTTCCCCTGCAGTTCGTTTCTACTCAGGTCCAACTACGCAACTGTAAACGACTCAGTATATTTACACTCACTGATACTGTGGATTGGGCACAACACCCATGTCCTCTTGTTCCCAGAGACACCACACTCTTCCCAGTTCCCAGCTAAGTAAACACTCCCTGTATAAAAATAAACTGTGAACAGTGCGCCGTTGTGTCTCACCTGCTAACTGTGGTTTCTGCAGGACTCCAAATCTGCTGTCAGAGATCGGACACCCAGACATTTTCCATCATTCTTTGTTGACCTGAGCTCCGCTCCTGAGACTTCATATTCTCAGAGGCATAACACCAGATACTGAATATCGTGGTGTGGGGATCGATACTGAAATATCGATTCCTCCGACACCAGATGTTTATGTTCTAGAACGGATTCTCATATTAAAATATTGATATCTTTGTAGTTTAGGGAAAACTGGATTCTATCATTAACAGGAATACAGTGGAACGTAACTAAGTAATAATTGGGAATGTCTAAAGGATCAGTAGGAACTACTTCTTCCACTTGTCACCAGCCTGAACTTTACTTGGTATCAGATCGGAAAGGAAATCAGTGGTATCGTGAATCACTAAAAAACACCCCTGCTTCTCTCTCTTAAATGATAAATTTGCTTATTTATTAATTTTTTTTGAGAAAACTGTGGACAGTAGGGACCTGAAATTTTGCACAATTTCTATTCAAGCGTTTAGATGAGTTAATGTAAAACCTCTCAACTGCAAATATTGTTTGAATTTATGCCTCAGTTCTTCAAGGGCCACGATAAATTCAGAGCTTGACTTCTTTTCAAGCCCTTTGGAAACCCAGTTTTAATGCATCATCTATTCTTCAGTTCTCCTAACAAATTGTATCTTTTATGCATTTTCCCACATTATGCCAAACGCCTGGCCATGAGATTACATTAGCCGCTTTGCAGGGTTTTTTTGTTGTACAGAGACTCCGTGTGTGCAGAGAGAAATTATCTGCTGAAAAATGAAACATAATGAACCTCAGCTGTGAAACCCAGCAATACAACAATAAATTGGGACATTTAAATCCCCCGTTAGTGAAAGGGAAGTATAAAAGAGACAAATGAAGTGTGGCTCTTCCATTTCCATTTGTTAAACTGCCAGACAATTTTTCAAAAACTGTTTATCCATATTCAAACAATTGGTTCAACAGTGGTTCAACTTAACCAATGATCTAAGTAACTGTTCACACCGAGGGACTGGAAGTAAGTTCATTAGCAGGCCTCTGCAGAACTTCAAGACATGTTGAGGAGGTCATTTAGCCATTTAAATGAGCTGTGTTGGATCGAGGACATATCTAAAACCTGCAGCGTCTGGTGGCCGGGCCTTGGTCCATGGGGCCCGGCCGGACACAGCCTGAAAAAGGGACATGGGCCCATCTTCCTCCAGGCCCGCCACCCGCAGGAAGCGCCGTAGGGGTCGGGTGCATTGTGAGCCGGGCAGCGGCAGTGATGGGAATAACAGCATTATTAGTAACGGCGTTACTTTCTTCAGTAATTAGTAATCTAACTAATTACTTTTCCTATCGTTACAACGCCGTTACCGTTACTATTTCTTCAACACACAGACGGTTGAAGCTGTCTTCAGCTTATCGGGAGCTGGGGGGGGGGGGGGAAATCCT
>VVHJ01065712.1:0-21647 GCA_015107715.1 Tylochromis polylepis
GTGCTGTCTTTCAGTCCAGCTTTGTCCAGCCACTGGTAAGACTTCTGGATGTCAGCCACTTCCACTATCTGCCAGTGGTACATACCGTGCAAGGGTCTGTCCTTCCATGATGGTTCCTCCTCTTGCTCCTCTTTCTTGGGTTTCTGCTGCCTGAGGTATTCACTGAGCACGTGGTCTGTTGGGGCCATCTTCCTGATGTATTTGTGGATGTTCGCTGTCTCATCCTGGACTGTTGTACTGATACTCACTAGTCCCCGGCCTCCTTCCTTCCTTCCGCTTAGCATACAGCCTCAGGGTGCTGGACTTGGGGTGAAACCCTCCATGCATGGTCAGGAGCTTCCTTGTCTTGATGTCAGTGGCTTCTATCTCCTCCTTTGGCCAGCTTATTATCCCAGCAGGGTACCTGATCACGGGCAGGGCGTAGGTGTTGATAGCCCGGATCTTGTTCTTACCATTCAGCTGACTCTTCAGGACTTGCCTGACCCTCTGCAGGTACTTGGTGGTTGCAGCTTTCCTAGCGGCCTCTTCATGGTTCCCATTTGCCTGTGGGATCCCCAGGTCCTCGTAACTGTCCTCTATGTCTGCAATGTTGCCTTCTGGTAGTTCGATCCCCTCAGTTCTGGCTACCTTCCCTCTCTTCGTTATCATCCGACTGCACATCTCCAGTCCGAACAACAGTCCGATGTCATTGCTGTATATCCTGGTGGTGTGGATCAGTGAATTGATGTCTCGTTCACTCTTGCCATACAGCTTGATGTCATCCATGTAGGAATGGCTGACAACTGCTCCATTCTGTAGTCGGTATCCATAGCCATGTTAGCCATGTCTTGTTAACGATCTCACTGAGGGGGGTTCAGGCCTATGCAGAACAGCAGTGGGGACAGAGCATCTCCTTGGTAGATCCCACACTTGATGGTGACGTGTGCTTTGGGTTGAAGTATATATATATATATATATATATATATATATATATATATGTGTGTGTGTGTGTGTGGTACAGCCTTGCGTTGTTTGCATAATTAAACATCCCGCGTCCTGCTTACATCTTCAACACATTCATTGTGATGTGTTCATGGTGAAGATGAAACTGTGGCTGCAGAACCAAAACATAGCTACCTGCTGACGAGGAGAGAATGTAAATTAAGATTTTTTAAAGTGCTAGATCATTTAAAATTTTAACCTTAACACTGATCTATGACTCATTGTCACTAATATGTACAGAGGAGGTCAGGAGAGCAGTGCATGTCTCCAGCCATGTGTAAAACATTGTAGTCTCTGTCATGGTTTGGGGCTGCATTTCATCCAGTTGTGCTGTGGTTCTTGTCGAAATTGATAGAATTATAACCACAAAAAACAGTCAGATTTTCATCTACCATGCAACACTTCCGTGAAATCGTCTGATTGCCAACTGCTTGATTTTCAGCAAGGTAATGATCCCCAATACACTGTCAGTGGAATAAAAGCATACCTGGATACACACAATGGAACAATAAAAAGGCAGCCAACATCCAAAAAAGAGCTTTGAATGTCCTTCAAGAAGCCTAGAGAAATATTCCTGGAGACTACATAAAAAAATTACAAGAAAGCTCGCCTAAGAGGGAGCTCAGACTGTGTTGAAGAATAAAATTGGACAGACCAAATATTGACTATTAAGCTTGTTAGAATTATACAAACTCTGTTTTCACCTTATATGCTTTATGTAATTCTATTTTTGCAGATGTTTCAATAACTCGCTGGACCTATTTTCCTAGCAAATTATAAACAAATGAGGGGTAATTCAAGTCTTTCTGCACAATACTCCACTAGCTTACCGATGTCTAGGGGTTGGAAATCAGCCATATAGCCCTACATATCTACTTATATCTTGTTGAACTGGGTAACTAAATCCACAAAGAGGAGTGAGTACTGGAGTAGCAGCATAGGCCAGCTGATCACAGTCTGCACGCAAAGAAAAATCTACTGGAGCCCCCAAAAACAAATGATCATAGTCTTATTTCTAAGTCATTCTTTTCCATTCTTTTTCTCGATCCCACTTTAACCTCTCATGGTGCTCAGAAAGAGTGAAATGGTATGTCAAATGTTATGCAAACATACACAGAACACGAAGCAGGAAGACCAGGTAAAGACAGAAAGATGATAACCACCTTTTATTTTGTCATTACCTCTAACTGATGTTTGAGGTATTGTCAAGAGCGCCCGATTACATTAAACCTACTTTGTAGTACATCACTATGCTTTTTGTTTTTAATAGGAGTGATCCACCAACCAGATTAAACCACATGGTCTACTGGTATTTTTCATTTGTGACCTGTTTCCCCTGTTCTGGTCTTTTGTTCAAGACAAAAGGTTTTACTTGAAAATGCACGTAGCTTTTTAAATAAACATGTTCACATAGAAAATACTGCAGTCAGTCCCATGTAAAATCCCATTAGCATTGAAAATTATTAACATTTGAAAGGTGCTAATGCATGCAGCATACATTTGCAATCAAATGCATCTAAAACACATCTGAAGGTGGTCTGACTCAGTGACCGGAAGGTGTAAGTGTAATCAGTGTAGGTTTAATAGATTCTTCAGATATCACATCCAACATTATGAAAGAAATAATGGATAATTTCCTTCTAGTATTAGAAAATAATAACCAGGAAGCACGAAATAGCAATGTCTGATTTCTTTACGTTACATACACTTGAACAAAATGCATTTTCCGCATATGCAATCACTGGAAAACTTTCAAATGATGAATACATGTTTATGAGGTCATTATTCATTTTAGATCTTTTTAGTCCAGAAAGATTTATAAAAATCTAGATGAGTGGTAATAATTAAGTAAATTTATCCCATCAGTGTGTGCTGGGAGGTGTTCAGTTGGTTTAGTTAATCTCAGACATGGATGCTTTCTACCTCAGCTTTTGTATACATGTTCTATGGGCCCAAAACCAGGAAAATGAGGTGAGGCCATATAAAACATATCTTCAGGGACCATCTAGAAATCTATTTCAGAACTGAATAGGGCTGATTTCCCAGCTTATACAGCATGTCTCCACGAACTTTTCTCAGGCCTGCGTGGAAAGCATGACACCAGCAGTTAGTGTGATTCCTACTAAAACTATGCAGCCTTTTACAGTAATTGTCATTAATGAATGAATAAATCTTATATGAGTTAATTATCATTTTCTGAGGGAAGTTCTTGAATGAAGCACAATTTGTTACCAATTATGAAACAAATTATTTTTTTCTTCATTATCTGTTTACACAGGATTAGAAAGACAAAACACAATTATTTACATTTATCTTCTGCTTTGCATCCTCTTTAAATAATTGCCTGATGTTTCAGCACATTGTTTAACTAGCTATAACTTTAGCCAGGGAGCAAAAAGTACAATCAAATAATCAAACAATGATGATCCTCATTTTATATTAAAATCATAACCATTTAAAGGGAACACTTTTATATCAGTGGGATATTTGGAGAGATGTTAATCATGAACACTGGGAGGGGTGTCTGCCTAACATCTACATTTTTTTTTTTTGATTTAACATTTTGAAGCAGAACTTCATATCCAGGTTTATTTGTCTGGTTATCACACAATTAGGTCTGGTATGGCTGATTTTTTAGGTGAAACAGACTGAATATTATTTTTAATAAATCATACACCTTTGCTCACTTAAGCACATGGTAGTAGCAGCCTCATTTGTGTGTCTCTTCGTTACCAAGATAGCAGGAATCAAGCCTGAAGGAGAATATGCGATACCTGAGGCAGGTGTCTGAACCCACCATCAAAAATTGTGCTTTTCAGCGATTTTTTTTTCTCACCATACCAAGAAACTATCAGCACTGCAGACGGCATCTGGAATAAAAAAAGATAAAACTGAGGGTTTCTGCAGCAGCAGGTTCAGGTATGCAAAAGCTGCTCATGAACTCTGTGGATAATAATTATTTGTAACTACAAAATATATAGATTTTAATTCCCTTAGACCTGCTTAGGGGGCAGTCACTGTTTCTGAAAGTTTGAAGCAAAATGCTTCGAACTAAAATACACTCCCATTTGAACACTTTGCTTTTTGGACCTGCGAACACAAACACATGCACAAAAATCCAGACACACACCTTGATTAACTGACATTTGAGTGAAGTGCCTTGATTGATTACCACCTTCTCACTCAGAATAAGTAGTAAATTCTTTGGGGGTAATTTGCAATCTACTTCACAATTCTTGGTCAAACTTTAAGTCAGGATGCATTACAGTCTTGGCTCTGACATTTTAATCACTCCAAGAAAATGAACTCATGGGTGGAGGATCTGCTCAATACAGTAAATGAGGCCGGCTCCTGGAGAACATGGATGAAAGCTAATTTGTTCTGGATGCTTCAGCACTGCATTTGATGCTGCAATTGCACTTTTAAAAAAAATTAATATTTAAATTCAACAGCTGATTTAATGTATTAATATCACAGTAATAAGTTTTTACATCTTACCAACTAGCTTACCAACACACTAATAATTTTAAAAACACTGACTTAAATGATAGAAAAGGTGACACTTAGAATTTGTGCTGGAGTTAGTCTTAAAATAACTACTCTGACCATTTTGATAATAATTACAATGTTGGTATGAGCGTAATATAAAACATTTTTGAAAACATTACAGACAAGCGCTGTGGTAGAATAGTAATGAGAAAAAGAGAAAAAAAACACAGAAATGAACATCCTTTTGCATCTCTTATCTACAGCTTTGTTGGGGTCAACTGCAGAAGGCACGGCAGTCACTGCCTTTCATTAATGAAGTGTAGTGTGCTGAAAGCTTGTCTAAATATTAAAGTGAACCTGAAAAAGCTTGCTGGCTAGTTTGCTCAATGATTCTCTCCGTTGGCAATGTGGAAGCAGGAGGTCTGGACTCCATGCTGAGTTCCCTCTGGATGCTGCTATATCATTACAAAATTAATAACCTACAAATATGAATATCTTTATTTGAAGTACCAAGGATTCCCTGTTAAACCCGGGTACAGCATTTGCTCGTTATTATCTGTTTGCAAATAACACACACACACACACACACACACACACACACACACGTATATAGGACTGAGGTTCACACAGATTTGGAAGGAAACTAAAAAGGAAGATTCTTCCATTCTTAGCCTTTCATTTTGATGTGAGTTTGAAACCCATCACCAGAACAGCAACTGTCTGTGGTCAACTGCAATAGGCAGGAGGTGCAGTTTATGTAAGCACTGCACTGTGCAATAAGCAGTATTGTTGATAAAGTTAATTCCTATTACATTACGGTTATTAACGTATCTGTCAAAAATGTTATTACCCTCATCCTCATGACTGTACTATCTACAGACAACAAAGATTTAAATTAGGTTATCCCAGACTGCTTTCTATTAATACAGCATAATTCAACAGCAAACAATTACAGCACAAAATACAAACATAACCTCTCTGAAGTCTTTAACTGGAAGTTTATTTTTTGTACACTACTTGGATTTTGTCCCAGTATTTTAAGTTTTGTATTTTTGTAGTGTTTTCAGTTTGGCTTCATTATTATTCATAATTTCTGATTAATATAAACGTTTCAATTTCCTGTTGGTCCCCTTTCTCATCTAGTATTTTCAATTTCATTCTTGTTATTTTAGAAATATGGCTACTATTCATGTTTATATTATTAAAATATTAATATTATAAAGCTATTGTATAATAATAATAATATACAATTTATATTAAAATATTATATTTTTTTGATTTTATTGTGATTCTATGTTCTTTTCCCCCCCCAATTCTCAGCCTTTAGTTCTTGTTGTATTTGAGTCCTAGTCACTGTTACAAGGAGTTTGTTATTTGTGTTTAGTTTCCTCAGTATTCCTTTACTCAGTAGTTAGTTTTTTCCTGTGTCATGTTCTTAGTTTTACTTCCTATCCTGTGTGATTGTCTTGATTGTCTAAACCTGTGTTTAGTTTGCCACAGCTGCCACACTTTCCTGGTTGCCCTTGCGTATAAATAGGCCTGCCTTTCCTCAGGCTTTGTCACAATATCTGTTGTTATTTCTGTGTGCCACCTGAGGGGTATATATTAAAGATGATTTCATTGTGTTAGATGCTTTGACAAAACCTAAGATCCCAGTGAGAGATAACAACATGGTTATCAGCTTTCTCACTTAAACTGAGTTTTCGGTTTCAGGCTCTGAGCACACTCACACAGAAAAAGGGGTGTTCCACATGTTATATGACTCTGATTTCTATGAGTGCCACCTACTCCAATCAGAGATATTATCACATGATGATAAAATGTTAATAAAATTCTTTAGAGAACACATAAAATATAACAGTAAAATGCAACAGTGTTGACAGGAAATTAATTGTGCAGGAAATCATTAATCTTGGGCTTTAAAACACAGTGGAATTTAAAAGAAAGAAAAAATTTTTTTTAATACTAGATATGAATAGATTTTAATCCTGACTGTTATCTCTGTGCTGCCGTTTCTTTCTAAAGTTATCCCTGTACATTAGAGCTCTGAAACTATAAACTAGATACTTTGAAACATTAAAGGTGATTGAGTGTGCTCAGCTCTGACTTTGTCCCATAGCATAATAAAGATGTGGAAACTGCTTCACTTTTTTTGACAGATCAAAGTGCAATGAATCGCTTTGACTGAATAGGTGTTCTTGGTGTGTTTTGTGTTCTAGCAGCTGCAATTCCAGTAGGGCAAAAGAGACTTATCACAAGATTAGAATCAAGTATACAAACCTTTACACATTTCCAGCATCATTAGCTGAATACGTACAAATTCCACTGATAATGTGACACAGTTTTTGCTGCTGTAAACTTTACAGGTAGGCTTCATCCCTGATGTTGATGGTACAGCTTAGAAAATTGAACATAAAAAAAGCTAATTCCCATAGTGAAGAATCCATATTTCGGTTTAAACATGCTGTAAATGAAAGAATTAATGAAAACATGGCACATCTAGCCACATGTAGTTTTAAACTGAAACACTGAACACACAACCTGCTCTTGACCAGGTTATGTGTATAGCATAGGAGACCCTAGTCATTTAACCAAGTAAAAAAGAGCACATGGCACTGAAAAGTCAGGCTAGCAAGCTATGTCAAACTTTAAGTTATTCAGTCTTCCATCTTAGTACTTCCCTCTGCCAAGCCGTGTTTCTTGTTTGTATTGTATGATTTGTACTTTCACCAATACGATCACCAATAATACATATTTGGTTTGTAAAATTAATTTCACTTTTGTCTCGATTTTATCATCATCATGTAATGTCTCTGATTGGAGTAGGTGACACTAGGGATCATTTTGTGCAGAGTATGAGTCATGTAAAGAAGCACCCCTTTTTATGTGAGTGGCACAGAGCCTGAAGCAGAAAGCCTAGGTTAACAAATGGTTAGATAGGGCTGATAAAATTCAGCAGAATTTAATTTAAAACTGTTAATGAAGCAGAAAGCCTTTATGTGTGACCCTGAATGTGTGCTATACTGTTAATAGGCTAAAAAGTATATAGCTGCAAATTGCGGTGTCACTTCCAGCATAGAAAGAACTGATCTTCTCCAGATGTGCTTTGTTGAACAACTTAAACTTCCAAAGAGCAATGCAGGTTCATCAGGGATGCAGACCATCAGAACAAGTAAAGGTCAGTTTTGAATCATCTCCTTGTGAACAATCAATGAACTCAGAATGTATTACTGTCATTTTACTGTGGCTTGGACTTAAAAAGCACTACTGCGTATTGCCAGTTCAACATAAGTTCTCTGTTCATTCTCTCAGTGAAAATATAAGTACATTTGTAACGTTTACATTTCTCATATATATCATAGACAGTATACTAGATGGAAAAATCAGAAAAATGAAGCCGATGCATAAGTTTCTTTAGTTCATCTTGTACTTAATTAAGATGGCAATAGTTGTGCTGTACCTGCACAGTCCATATTGCTCTTCTACTAATGGAGTTGACTTAGACTGTACTTAACAAGCCAACCTGCTTTTCTGGCTACAAACACACCCCTTTGAAGTGGGTGGAAGGAGCACTACAGCCTAAAAAAATTGCGAAAATCAGTTGGGCATGACAACCTGGGAAATTGCTGTGAATTTGTCTTGGATGCAGTTTCAGTAAAATACAATTAATTTTGAACTGGTTTGGTTTGGTTGAACTATTCTGTATTCTAGAGTTGATTTTTTTTTCTTCTTCTTCTTTAAAACTCATATTAAACTGTTTGTTCCTGCTTGGCAGCTCCATTTTCAATCCTTTCAATCCCACTGAATGTGAAGATCTTTGTCCAGCATATCCACTATCCCTTCTCTGCACATTTCAAAACCATCTCACCGTTGCCTCACTAATTCTGTCTCCAAAATGCTCAACCTAAGCTATCCCTCTGAAACTCATTCTTATTCCAATCTCGTCACTCCCAGTGAAAACCTTAACATCTTCAACTCTCCCAGCTCCAGCTCTGCCTCCTGTCTTTTTGTCACTGACACCATCTCCAAACCACACATCACTTGTAAATGTTCCTTTCACTCTTGCTGCTATTCTTCTGTAACAAATCACCCTGACACTTGTCTTCATCCAATCCACCTTGTCCATATTCTCCTCTTCACCTCTCTTGTACACTGTCCAATGCTTTGAATGTTTGACTCAAGGTATTTAAACTCATCTGCCTTCACTGGCTCTCCTCATTGCAAATTCACTGTTACCCCTTTCTCCCTCATGTATTGCATTCACACGTGTATTCTGTCATGCTTCTACTGACTTTCATTCCTCTTCTTTCCAGAGCATGCCTCCACCTCTCCGGGTACTCTTCTACCTGCTATCTCCTTACTCTCACTACAGATCACAATATCATCTGTGAACATCATAGTTTGAGAACTTCTGTCTGATCTCATCTGTCAACCTATTCATCAAGATTCCAAATAAAAGGCTAAGAGCTGATCCCTGATGTAATCCCATCCTCACCTTGAACCCATCTGTCACTCCTACCACACACTTCACCACTGCCTGGCTATTCTCATACAGTACTTCACATACTTCTGTCAATCCTGACTTCTTCATACAGTACCACAGTTCCTCACTTGGCACCCTATCTTATGCTTTCTCTAGAGCCCCAAAGAAACGATGCTCCTTCTGACCATCTGTGGTGCTCTTTCTTGACAGGAAGCCAAACTGCAGCTCACTGATCATCAGTTCTCTTCTTAACCTAGCTTCAACTCTTTCTCACAGCTTGATATGGCTCACCAGCTTTATCCCTCTGTAGTTACTACAGCTCTGCACATCACTCATCTTCTTGAAAATTTGTACCAGTACACTTCTTCTCCATTTCTCAGGTATCTTCTCACTCCAAGATTATGTTAAACAATCGATTTAAAAAGTTTCTGTCTCTCTCCCCCTTAGATATCTCCATATATCTGCAGGTATGTCATCTGGACCAACCACGTTTCCACTTTTCTTCCTCTTCATAACTGCCTCCTTAAAATCCAAGACTCAATATGAGATCTTTGCTGCACTGCTGTGCTTTGTAGTTTTGCTCTATTAATGTGAGATATGTGCCATGTTTGTGGGGTATTAATGGCTGCTCATTAATGATTTTTGTATCACAGTTGAGCTTATGCAGGGTGAATATTTTTCTTCACTATTTAGATGTACCCATTAAAACAATGATTTCAGTGGGGTTTTTCCTCCTTTTTTTAAATTAAATCTAAATGGTCATTATTATATTCCATTAACAACTATTGTTTTCAACATTATTTTTTTATAATTAGCAAGAAAACACATTTGACTGTGAGAGTTAAGGAACTTACCAGTGTTTTCTGCACACCATTCTTCCTATATCTTTTAATCAATCAGGGTGTTGCAACAGAGTATGACTAATAAATCAGTTTAATGAGTTGGCAAATCTGTTTGGGATTTAACTTAGAAACCATTAATCACAATGTGAAGTGTTTCTGCAGGGGCAAAGAAATTTAGTGAATGTCTTTGCCTCCCATCGGACAACCAGTGTTTGCCGTTAGAAGGAGTAATAATAAACCCTGCCCATTAAACAATATGCAAGCTCACAGACTGACCGCAGAGATGCCCAAACTAAAGTATCCATTACATGCCATGTTTATCCAGTCTCAGGAGGAATTTAACAATGGAACAGTTATCCAATAAATTATAAGAAAAAGTCACTTGGGCTCCATTGCTGGTGTGTTATCAGAATAAGCAGCATGCATAATAATGATAGTCACACACCTTAGCAATGAACAAAGAGTTGGGTGTAAAAGCAAAAACAAGGCATTTTCTAGAATGAACTTAAACTTACATGACAGTAATGCATGGGGAAAAATGTTTATTACTGAGTTGACTCATTTACCCAACTATGTACTGTTTTAGGACCCTATTATACAAGGATTGGTGTAATTTCTTTATGTCTTTGGATACAATGTTTTTAAACGGAGTTTTCATCTACATTACTGTTTCATTTAAGATACAGCAAGTTATTTATGTTGAATTTACATGTATCATTTAATCACTTTTTAGACTGAAGTCTGAGCTAGTTCAGACAAGCAACTCAAGGTGCTGTGTGCCATACATACTTTACATTCTTCACTCTCCTCATGTCATATATTGAATACAAGCATTCAGTTTGGCAGTCTGTTTAAGCTTCTTCCTCTTACAACCCCTCCACAACCACATCATCTACCTGTAGGCTACTCATCTTTCTTCAGTTTTATATGCAACATATTTATGGAGCATGAACTCCAAACTAACAATGTTCTGCTGCTGTTATAAATTAATCAGTTCAAACTTGAGTTGTCCAATTGGAAATAATAGAAAACGGATTCCAGTGTTTTCATATGTTTTTGTTTGCATGATTTCTTTGAACCCTACAAACCATTTGTCCTGAAATGTCCTGAAAAGCCAATACCACAGATGCACAGACCTGCTCCATGCCGTCTAAATCCATTAGCACTTTGTATTACACAGGTAGACTGTGCAGAGAAAATGTTCTTATGCTGCGTGATTCTCATAATGTCTGTGACAATGCACTTCCTAAAAATGGCATCTTCCTTTTTCCTGATATGACAGCACAGATCCAGTCTCCACTGGTGAGGCGGCTCTATTATTAAACTATCACTCACTTCGATTACAGCTGTGATGACATCTGATCATTAATCACCAGCAACAGAAGCCTGCCACCTCAAAAGTCTATTAAGAGTTAACAAAGGGCAGTCAAGGCGATTACAGCAAACCTGCGGCCAGCTTCAGCTACGTGAGGCAAAGGGGTGAATAACAATTCAGTGTCCTGAGAATCAAGCATCTACTTCTCTACTTTAATTGGCTAAAAACACCAGACTGACTGAGTCAGATGTGTTGCAGTAGGGGTTCATTTTGACACCAGGCATGTCGTCAGCTACATAATAAAATCAAAACATATCTAATGCTGTACAATGCAGCACTGTAAAAAAATGATGAAATTGTTAGCCTTAAACAAAATCCTATTTAACTGCTGTCATTTCAGCCCAAGACCCCTGTTTTCCTTGAAATAACAATTATTCATGGTTTGGCCTGCAGAGGGAAATGACTGACACTTGCTCTCCTTGAGCAATAACACGTTCAATTGAACTGAGTTACGGGCTGTCACATTAACATGTGGCAAGGCAAAGTATCCATGGACACCGAAAGACAGACAGGAAAGCCTCTGAAATCCTAAACTGCATATTCTCACAGGAGGATTACAGCTCGTTCCATATATTTTTAAAATTCTTTAAAATGAATTTAAAGCAGTTGGGCTGTTGCTGAAGTTCCAGCTGATGAACTGCTATATTCATATTTTGGTGTTATTTGTATATCTACAAAATGTAGATATACATTCTTGTGAACGTCTTATTCACTGATAAACAGATTACATTTTGTCCCTTCACACTTCCCCTCAATTTCTCACCTAGTTGTGCATCTTTACAGCACCATCTTAACTGACATGAATCAAGATGTCATAAATTTACATCAACACTGAAGCCCTTAGCAGTTCTCTCCGAGTTTACAGTATAGCCTCTAGCAATGTGACAGTCAAGGATATTTATAAATGACGAGAAGCACATTCCTCACCTTTAGAGCTTTTCGATGTTTACTTAGATGATGGGGAAACTACAAAAGGAGAGAGCAAAGACAGAAGGGGAAGCTCAGACAGTTTTTGATCCCTACTCAGCAGGGACACACTGGGTTAGCCAAGAGGAGAAAGTTAACAAGCTGACAATCCCTAAAAGTGAGCTAAAGATTGCTGACAGCCAAATATTTCCACAATTATAATATTAAATGATAGTTATTTTAATCCTACTATTTAGTAGATGGATGACTGAAACTTAGAATATATATTTACTTTTTTCAAGGCACATAACAGCACAGTCAGATCACTGTCATACATGTGCTGCTTGACAAACAATGTGCTTTGTAAAAAAGCAAAATTACAATATCACTACTTGTTTCTTAGAACAATTAATGGTTTTGCTGAAATTTATATTCAAATCATCTGAAAAAACAATGCATAGCAGTAAACAATAATCTTACCAAAAGGCATAAAACCAGTTGGGCTGAAAAATTAAACAATTTATTAAATGTTCTGTTATTTATGGGTACACATTATATAGGACCTTGACTCTGGTTACAAGGATTCACATCCATTGTCATGAATTGAGATTAAGCCTAAGAAAACTGCTTACATTATCAAAATGACAACGTGAACAAGTTCAGCTGTGTATTTTTCACCATGTTTTAGCATGTTTAAAACGAACATATTTTAAGGCTGCTTTGGTGGATCTGTAACTTGTGATTTTTGCACTCTTCCCACAGGGGCATCTGGTCTGGCTTGATGAACTGCAGACCTATCAATGAGAAAGTTGTTTTTGTCTCTCTCCTCCAACTTTACTGCAACTGTCATTTGTGTTTCCTGTGCTGGATTAGATTAGAGCGGACACCAAGTCCTGCAACCCTTCGCAGGCTGTTTTGAGTCGTTAATTTTGGTCATTAAGTGTATGCTGTGTGGTGCTGCTTGTTTTGGTTTTGGGTTTTTGCCTCCCCATTTCTCTTATTTCTTAACAAATGATGATATTTGCAAGATATCCTTGACTCTTTCTAGTTATGTTAAATTTCTTTTGTAGCGATACATGAAGCTTCTGCCACAAGGATAGCCAAGGGATCACTGAAGTTATTAGAATTCTTCCTGGGGATCATATGAATGAATTTCACAACAGTCTCTTACAGGAAAGCCAGGGTTTAACTAAAGTTATAATACATTATCTGGGGACTGAATCTGCAGAAAATGTCATGGTAAAAGATATTTCTGTCTGGACCAAAAGCTAACCGGTCTGGGGCTTGATGTATGACTGAAGTATGTGCACAAAAATGCTTTTAATTCTTCCAGTTTCCTCATGAACTGGAAATATTGAAAAATGAAGAATGTGTGGACCTTAGATGTCTGAGACCATGTTTGTCCCCCCCCCATTTTATTTACCTCTGCCAGCATCCTTTGCTTAAAACTTAGAGAGCTGATCTCCTCCATTACTTTTATTCTTCAGTAGTTTTCATCTGTCCCTGATATGGGGAAACAATCTGTTTTTAATTGCAGTAAATTATATAGTTATTTGCAAATAGTGAAATATAGGAGTTTCTGTAGGCATTCATGACTAAAGACAGGAGTCAAAATCACCTTTGTGCACTTGTGTAAAATATCACAATAGCTGTGTGACGGTGCGAAGGCAGACCCCACGACTCAGGCATGGTGTTCCACATACTTTTATTCTACACGCTTGCTGTTACAGATACACCGGCTGCAGCTCTCCCGCTGCCAGCCGCACACAACATCAACAACCCCAAACCAACACTCAGGACCCCTTTTATGGCTGGCGAGGCGTGATTGCTGATGCCGTGCAGGTGAAGCCATCTCCACCGCATGGCACCGCAAGCCACGCCCCGCCACAAGCTGACATTTATAAAAGCATATATGTTTAGTTATTTATATCTGATGACACAAATAACACACATCTGACTCTAACTAGTGAATCCTCACATAGTTTTATGCATCTTGTCCCTGGTTGAACTGATTTACTCATTACTAATCAATAATTAATAAAGTTGTAGTGGAAAATGTGATTTTTTTCCAGCACAATACCTTGATATATGCTGAGTTTATGTGCGATCAGATTATATCCTGAACTTTTCTATAAGGATAAAAGTACACTCTCTTGGTTCAGACTGTCTACTCAAAAAAAGTAGTTGGTAATTAATGATAACCACTGCATGTCTCTGAGCTGCGCTAGAATAAAGACAGCTTATTAATAATGCAGAGTTAGACTTGACCATCCCTCAGTCTATAATGTGTAGTTTTCTGTGTTAAATGAGAACCATCTAACTTTCTGTCCTCATCAACCTTTCTGATGATACTGTTCCAGAGTTCCCTGCCTCCCCGAGCCAATTAATGTGGACCAGGAAAATATTCGCAGATGCAGCCTCTTGTACAATTTCAACACTTTTCAGAGAAGCAACTGGAAGTGCTTCTGACTCCTGTGAAATCAATAGGGCTGAGATGCCCTTTTAAGTCTTGATGGTGTATGGCAAGGTTTTTTTGTTTGATCTTTATGATTCTGTAGAGAATGGAGAAAGTGGTGAGAAACGTGTGAGGAAATTGGTGGCAGAGAAATGTCTGTTTCATCAGGTCCTGTATGGTTATGCGAGTACCCTCACACAAACTAAATGAGGCCATGTGTGTGTTCTGTTCAGGAAGCACAGTAATGAACACTGAACCATTTTTCTTCTGAGCCTAAATGGTCTGTCACACGCTTAATGTAACAAGACCGACTGTGGAAAACAACTGGCCACTCTACTGAAACTTAGGGGAGTTAATTTCGTGTCACATGTTCTATGCGTTTGACTATTTCTCAGTTATAAGCTGCTGAGAATGAAAGAAACAAACAAAAACAAAAAAGTATGATTAAAGGTGCATTTCTTTTTAAAGCATCTTCAGAAAAGGATGTCCACTTTAAAGGCATTTTTACATATACATGTACTGGTTTATTTTATTAGGTACACCTGTTTGGTAATTTGTACAACTGCTTGTTAATGCAAATATCTAATCATCCAATTAAATAGCAGCAACTACATGTCTTTAGACATGTAGACATGGTCAAAGCTACCAACTGAAATTCAAACCAAGCATCAGCATTTGGAAAAAAGGTGTTCAAGTGACTTTGAACGTGGCAGGGTTGTTGATGCCAGATGGGCTGAGTATTTCAGAAAATGCTTAGAAAATGATCTACTGGGATTTTTCTCACACAACTATCTCTAGGGTTTACAGAGACTGGTCTGAAAAAGAGAAAATATCTAGTAAGCAGCAGTTATCTGGGTAAAAATAACTTGTTGATGCCAAAGGTCAGAGACTGGCCGGATTACTTTGAGCTGAGAGGATGGCAACAATAAATCAAATAACCACTTGTTAGAACAATGTTATGAAGATGAGTATCACACCAAAAAACAGGAAACTGAGACTAAAATTTGCACTGGCTCACCAAAACTGGAAAATAAAAGGAAAAATGTTGTCTCATCTGATAAGTGTCAATTTTTGCCGCAACCTTTGGATGGTAGGGTAACGCTCAACACAAGACAGCAGATGTATAGCAATATCAAACAGGATTTTGTTTTTATTTGCCATAAAAAAATAAAATCATGATTTAAACACCACAGCATACCCGAGTGTTGTTGCTGACCATGTCCATCAGTTTATAATTACAGTGTATTTATCTTCTGATGACTGCTACGAGAAGCATTCATGTCACACAGCTCAAATCATCTGAAACCAGCTTCTTTAACATGGCAGTGAGTTCACTGCACTCCATAGCCACCAGATCACTATTTAGTAGAGCTCTTTTAGGATATGGTAGAATGGGTTATTCACATCATAGGTGAGCCCAACCGCAACTGTGTGACGCTATTATGTGAATATGGACCATTACATTCTGCAGAAGGTACTCATAAATAGTTGAGTGTATGCACAAAAGTATTAGCCCATACAGATACAGCCACTTAAAATGGCCGCCTCATCCTTGACAGGACCATGATGGAAACCTGACAGTAATAATATCCCCCGCCTGCGACATGGATGATGTAACAATGAGTAGTAACGCCCCTAAGCAGTATTTAGGAAAATTACAGGCTTGCTACACATGTGCACTACACTTGCGCAATAATATGTACGTGTGTTTATTTCTGCCAGAAATATGTGGCACTTTGTTCGAAACATTTCGACTGATTAATGAGGTCAGTGAAATGCTGCTGTAGGAGAGAACCACGAAACTCTGGCACCGTGCTTAAAACTACTGGTTATCCTCGCCATTTACGAGTTCGAGATTAACGGTCCTGCCTGCTTACTCAAGTTGTCTGTTGCTTGTTATATCACTTTTGTGATTTATTTTAACACTCTACTCCAAAAATTTTGCTCTGTGAAAGAGACACTCCAAATGCAACAATGGATATATGTCTTTATTTATTTATTTAGGTAGTTAGTTATAAGTGAAAAATTCTGTGCTGACAGGTAGGAGAGCATTAACAGTCATTAGTGATCAACCCGGTCTTAATGAGTGACTACGCTCCCCCCACAGAATACAACTTTTGTTTTTTTAATTATGCAATTTAGATTATTAACAGCTTATACCTATTTTGTACATTTTATATATCATTTCTTGTGATTGTTCAATCAAATCATCATCCATCCATCCATCCATCCATCATCATAATATGACTCCTCAACCTGAATATAAGGAATAAACCCTGCAAAATTTATGGAAAACTGCAGGAACTGAATGAATGAATCCTGACGATGAACCCATAAATAAACACTTTAATAGCATGATTTGTTAAATATATTACATAGATGTCTTAACAGTAGTTTTGCTAATAAAGAATGGATTGCATAATTTTAAAATGCAGTAAATTGCCCACTGTGAACCGCCTGTATTTTTTTTAAAACTCTCCTTCTGCGTTCTGCACATCTCTGATAAATCACTGCAGGCCAAAACTAACTTTGACACACAGGTAAGAGCGCAGACTGTCATTAGCATCACAGCGGATTCCTTTATCACACATTAGGTGATCATTCAAACAGCTCTCTGACTTCCCTCAACGCCCCTATCCTATCACTGTGATTTTAACACATGTAAACAGTATTCCAGGAATCCTTGACAGAAAGTATTTAGAGAACACTGTTATGAAAACAATCACCTTCTTTGTATTTTCCCAAATTTCATTACAAAGTTCAAATGAGGGATTTTTGCTTTTCTCATTTTAGTGCTCGTTCATCTGCCGGGCTTCATTTGCATATTGTCACCTCTTAATGATGTGAATAAGAGCCTTCTACAGACAAGCAGCAACGCCCCCCCATCTCTACCTGTCAGTAAATCTTTCTGATTTTATATGATTTTTAGATTATTGTTAAAATACCATTTTTAAAAGCAGGCAGCACAGAGTATGTTACTAACTGTTGTTAGTACATCTGAATCTATTGAATTTATTGAATTATCTGTTGAATTAATATGCAGAAGTAACTTCTACTTCGTTCATTAAAACTCCACCATCAGAATATCTGTCGTTTTTGTCTTGGAGTGTCTGTGAGAGCATGCAGTCTCCTCTTTGAAACAAATTGAAGGTTTCAACAGGAACAACAAAAACTGAATATCAAGTAAGACAACCTTTAATTTATGGAATTTATATAGCAGTATAGAATTAATTTTTTGGTAGTCTTCTAATGTCCCATTTTCAGGAAGGCACCATGAGGTTGCTTCTGTTTGCTCAGTGTTGTCCCACAATTCCAAAGACAGCTCCCACAAAACCCAAAAGCCCAAGCAGCTGAAAAGAATTACACACCCACACACATCTGTCAAGTTAACACTGGTCTAATACACTTTAATTTGTATGGTTGCAAGGTTAAAAGCAGAGCCTGGAAAGACACCCCCCTCTAAGGTACAAGGACAAGACTGAAAATGACTTACAATGTTAAAAGAACAACTTTGAAATGCATTCACGGAGTCTGGAGAGCGCTTAACTAGCTGAATGTCTCTCCTCTCTTATGCAAAATATAGAGAAATTATGGGTCGCTCAAGACTTTTGCACAATTTAAAGGTTTAAAGAAATAAATCAAAATAAGTTGCAACCTAAGACGGGGAAAAAAATGAAGGACATCCTCATAATCATAACAGAGGTCTGAAGAAGTAACAACCCAGCAAACAATAGGCTAAATGAAAAATTTAGTTTACTAGTCTCAGAAATGACCTCCACATCTGGCTTGGGACCTACAAGGAAGCTTGCATGCAAGAATATTATTTTTCTGTATTTCATTTTCTTTTAAATTGTATCTATTTATTAGATTCAATTGATATGGATGAATGAAGAAATGTTTACTGGAAATAGTTTTGGTGGTTTGCAGTATAAAACGTATGAGAAGTCAAACTGACTGTAAAGTTTTATCCATTTATTTTATATTTTCAAAACATAACTTTTTATATTAATGGGTGGTTTACAACGAAAACTATCAAAAGAATGTGAAATTCAATTAAGTTTTTTTTTAATATAGTGCCAAATCAAAACAGTGGTATCAATATGCTTTATTATAAAAGGTAAAAACCCTACAATAATACTGAGAAAATCATCTATTGTTCATGATCCAAGTCAAAGGTTTTTTTGAAGAAAGCACCATCTCTTGGTGACATTTTGCAATTAAATGAAAAGATGTTTATAGTGGAATGTAGATCCCTCTCAAGGGAAGGAGGGGTGACTCCCAGCTGCCAGCCGATCTCTGGCTGAAAGCAGTAATTTTGAATGGCTGTATCAGTATTTCTTAATCTTTGAATTCAGGTATTTTTCAGTCCCATTTGGCACAGATGTATAAAATCATTCAACAAGTCCTTCAGTCTGCCTTTATACACATTTGTAAAAAATAAATAAATAAATAAAAAATAATAATAAAAAATTAATAAAAAAACAAAAAAAGAGCAGTGGTTCCAAGGAGCTCAGTGAATTTGAGTACCATAATAGAGAGCCACGATTACAAGTCACTTTGTCTTCCCTTTTTAGCAAGTCTACAATCAGCTGTAAGCAGCGTTATTGCAAAGTGGAAGTGTTTAGGAACCACGACAACTCGGTGGTAGACCATGTAAAGTGTGTGGGTGTAACGTCTACGTGGCTCAATACTTTTGTCCAAATAGAGAACCTTTGTAACGGAAAGTAAAGCACTAGCTTTCAAAATCCTTTACTTTAAATCTGCTATGGAGAACCACACCACTAATGCGGGTAAAATATGATCATTTACAACTTCTCAAATATTAATGATGGGTTTATTTTCACAAACATGTCTGACACTTAAGATTTTTTGGATTAATCATTTGGTTTCCAAGCAAACAGTGAAAATGGCTGTGAAATATCCTAAAACCAAGAATGACATCATAAAATGTCTTTTTTTAATAATCTTCGCCAAAGTGCAAAATCACAAACTCATTCGTGACTATAAGAATCAAGCTGCTTATTAAAGCAACTGATTATTGCAAGACATTTTACTTCCAGATGGCAATTATTAGACTTTTTTTTAATGAATTAGAGTTGATTTAAAATTGCACAAGTTGCTTTTGTGATGGATCTCAACATTTATTTTTTTCTTATGACTGAAATGCACAAATGGATATTTAAATGTAAAATCATTACATTAATATTAAAAAAAAATCAAATGAGGTATGAGCTATTCAATAAAACTGTCCAATATATTAATATATATTTAAAATAAACTGCAATGGATTATTAATATTGGCTTGGATAGGCTAGAGTGGGTAGCTTGCTCTAGAATAAAGGGGATACCATATACTGTGGCATTTTTCGTAGTCCCATATTTCAGTTTGTCTCATTGTTCTGTTCTGAATTTGAGTGCTTTTATTATTACTGTGGATTTATAAACACTAATCTTTAAAATTTTATTTTATGGCTATTTAATTACATCTAACCTCTTTTTTTTTTGGTTGCAAATTAGTTAGCTTAAACACGCAGATGTTTTGTATTGTATTTATTGCTTGACAAAAAAAAGTCAGTTTATGTTTTACGTCGTGGCTAAAGTATGAGCAACAATGACTGAGTACAACCTGTTTTCACTCGCAAAATTTTGCTAGATGTTGTGTACGTCTGGTGTCACATTTTGATTAGTTGGGACTGGATTATTGTTTATGATAATTACAAATTAATTATAATGTATTGTTTACTATAATTATAGTTTTTGACACACAGCGATAGACAAATATGCCAGTTGATAAGTTGTGTTACTGGAGAGCGCTCTGTTCTTTTCAAGGAAAATGCATACAGCTTATATATATGCATTATCATCTTTGCCTTTGGAGAGAAATGCCACAATTAAATAAAATTTGATGTGCTGCCAAAAAACCCAAACATTGTGACACATAATCACCAAGGGCCAGTCTTATACAATGAACATCCTTCAGTAACTCAGTAAAATCCAGGTGAACAACAATTGTGTTAGCCTTAAACAATACCTTGGACACAAAGTTTAAATTAATTACGTGGTTATCTTGTATATATGAACTGTCAGTTTGCCACAAGTGTGCAATATTTCAGCTTTGTAATTTTCCACAAGTGCATCATATCAGTGAGAGACCTTGGTTTATTTATGTGTAAATTTGGATTGACTCAGTGACTCAGGAGCAGAGCTTCTAGTATGGTAGTTTGCGTACTAATGATGTGAACAGTTACTGTTGTGTGTCATTAAGCTGTATTAAATGGCATATTTAGACAATGGGAGGTTGCTGTAGCAAGGAATGGACTAACAGAGGGTCAAGAAGTTTCATCTTTTTGTATTGAAATTCAGATGTTTGGTTCTTCTGTAATTGTATTGTTGCTCTGTTGATGCTTGTTATTGTAAGGTCTGTGTATGAATACGATATGTGCGACTGGCTCAGCTGCATTATGTCTACAGTGTGTTGTGTGCAAGTGTTTTCATAAATTAGCCACCACTTTCAGCAATGAAAAGATGCAATCCTCTGGGCCTTTCTGAAAGTTTACTGGGTGCTTGCTGAAGTGTTTAGCCATCTTATCACCTCATGCTGTTTAACTGTTTCCAAGATTTTGCTCCTTTGTTTGTGAATGCATTGTTTCTAAATCAATTTGATTTACAAAACACACAACTATAAAGACTCCATGTCCATTAAGAAGCTTGTTAGAAAGTTTGACTCCACTGTTTCAAAATGAGGTTCCTTATTGAGCATGCAAACACAATCAAGTCACAATATAAGGTTCATAACAAATGAAAGCAAAACTAAGATCAGTCTCAAAAAGCAGTAATGTCTTTAGTAACTTGAAAATATTGTTAAATAATTAAAGGATTACTATTAACATTGCTGGGGTGTTACCTTTTATGTCTTATTGTGATACATTTTTGTAATATTAGCCTCAGGTTCACTAGATTGGGGGATGAAAAGGATTTTCAGTTCTCTTTGCATCAGTAGGGATCTGCTTTTGTGATAATTCCATTGTATTAGAAGTCTTTGACCCAAAGAGAGTGTGTGTGTGTGTGTGTGTGTGTGTGTGTGTGTGTGTGTGTGTGTGTTGGCGGTTCTCTTAT
>VVHJ01065712.1:21667-35715 GCA_015107715.1 Tylochromis polylepis
GGCGGTTCTCTTATATTTGCATCAGTACACTTTATTCATACCATAATCAATAAGAAAACATGTTGCATAAATATGGAATTACAACATGTTCTATGTGGAATCCACAGATGATGAATATTTTCATCACAAAAAAGGTTTTGGTAAAGACTATTTTTATTTTGCAACTTTATACATAACTTTAATGTTAGGGAGTGGGGGGAAAAAATCTGGTGTGGAATAATGACCTAATGGTGCATTAGAGATACTGTTAAAGAAAAAGAAATGCTGGGGTGAGTGTGCCATCATAACATTATTCACTACTAAATTATTATTATTATTATTATTATTATTATTAGTAGTAGTAGTAGTAGTAGCAGCTTTAAAATTATAAGTTAATTCCAGAGATGTGTAAATTTCAAGAAGACGTTAACATGAGTTATTTCAAGAATTATCTGGCAATCCGTCTTAGCAGCTTTTAGCGGTTTTAGCAGCTCAAATTCAAGTTAAACACAAGAGATTTTTATTGTCCAAAACTTTAACATGCACATTCTGTGAATGTGCTTTAATCTTGCTGCTAAAAGCCAAAAAATGTCTCATATTGCATGTCTGAAGACATCTGAGAAAACATGAGCTGAGCCGTGATGGACAGATACTCATATACATGATAATTTGCTGCAGTCCGCGCTGTTCATTCCTGCAGTGCAGCCTGAGAACAGACTTCCTCGCTGTTTTGCAAGCAATGGCATGCACAGTACTGATGCCAGAGTAGGTATGTTTTTGGAAAGACAAGCTTCAACAGTCCAATGTGATGTGAGACAACAACCATCAAGCTGTTTTAGGGAAACACTTGCAGACTTCACGCTTTTGTCGGTAATTAGTGTGCTTTTGGTTTTGAGGATACTTTAACTTTCTGCTTTGTAATCGATTTATTTGTGTGACTTTAAGATTTAGAAATGCTCTGTTGGTTAAAAACTAATCAGAAAGGTGTTGTGTCAGATTTATAAAAGGCCATCCAGATGGAAATCTAGTGAAGACAACACACCTGTAGGCAGGAATGAGCCTTGGGCTTGTTGCGCTTGTGGGTCCCTTCACCTGCCAATGCAAGAACATTCTGTGCTCTGGTGCAGCCTGTTTGAAAGGAGCTGGTAACCTGGGGGGCTGCCTTTGTCAACTGTGGTGTTGACTGTGATGTGTGTGTGTGTGTGTGTGTGTGTGTGTGTGTGAGAACTGCATCAGTCTACATCAGCCTCATGGCGCTGTCTGCTAAGCACCATGGAGCTCTGACAGCTAACATGTGCATGGCTGAAAAAACACAACATTACACCTTGTAAAAAGTAGATCCATAGAAGCTGGTGTAGGTGTGTTTGTAATACACAACATGTGCGTGTATTTGCATGTGTGGTTGTCCCATCAACTAAGCTCCTTCAAATGAATTCTAGCTTATTTAAGAGAGAGTAAATGAGAAGTGCTTTAATTACACTATGTGATTTTGCTTTCCAGAAAACCTCTTTAATGCACGTAGAAGAGCTCCCATATCATAAGTCGCAAGTCATACAGACCAAATGAAAGATGTGCGGTATTTGGCCATAACGATAACAACAATGTAAACGTGCTTATCTTAGTGAAATAACAATTAGTTTTCAGTGTTTGCTTCGGTTTTCTCACCTGTACCAATCTAATCCTCTGTCATAGTTTCTGTCGAAAAAGTGCGGCTCTGTTCCAAGTGCGCGCACATCTGGATGTATCCGAATGAACTCCAACACCGCCCTGGTTCCTCCTTTCTTTACACCGACTATTAACGCATTGGGCAGCTTCTTGTTCCCATATTTTTGCGCAACACTCATGTTTTTCAACTTCGTGTCAGTCCAGTGACCGTCAGAAGAAGAAGCGGCTTTACTTTGTTCGCGGAGATCGCTTGCTCCTCGCTGGGCAGCAGACTCATCCAGAGTGGACCTGGCTTTCAGCAAAGCGCAGTGGTCCAATTTTCCAAGAAGTTTCTTCCCTCCTGCGTTCTTGCCTGGCGGACATCGTTTTCCCTCGTAACCCTGATTTGTCATGATTGTGCCGCGGCAAAAAATGATATTATAGCACAAATAGGTGCAAGACAGTGACACGGTGAATATGAAGGCGAATCTGGCGCTGAATCTGTTCGCAGATGAAAGGAACCTATGTGCCATGTCTCCATGGGTTCAAAGTCCTGCATGATTTTCCATGGAGCCTGCCTCCTCTGTTGGTTTGCGGTCGGAGTCCAGCAGTAATGTGGGTTCCAAAGTCAGACAGGCTGGCATATGAGGATAGGGGTGGCTTCTTGGAGGCATCAGCTGCGCATAAGTCGTGTTATTTCTTTTCATAGGCTGCCCAGCTAAATGTGATCACAGCAGAGAGAAAAAAAAATGGGTCAGTCATTTAAACAAGTTGTTCTTAAGTAGTTTGAAGAGAGTCATTTGGATCAATTACTGATGGCACTGTCTCGAAACGTATACCGAAGGAATTCGACGCCCATCATTATCCCCCTTCTATTTTTCTCTTGTGTCAATTGTGTGAGAGAAGGAAAAGTCCAAGGCGTCCTCGGCGTCTCTGAAACTCTTTGCAGCGCGAGCGTTCTGCTTGCCTTCGTGGGGTATTTTGATCCGTGGCGCGCCTCTTCCTTTCATAATGAAGTTGTGAAGATATATGCACTTAGACTACAAGGTATAAATATTTAATCAGCCCTCTGACGTCATGCACAAGATCATAATTCTATATACGTTTTTCTTTTAAAGGAACCTTCCAAATATTTCAGGCAGGGAATCATTTCAACTTGGGTTTCATTATAAGTGCCTGCAAAAGGTAAACTGTGCTTGAGCCTATTGAAACATGAGCCCATTATGACGTGTAGCTTCATAATATCTTCTAAATCTGCTCCAAAAGTCTGACACTGAGCAACTTGAGAAAACATTTTATATAACATGTGGAACATTTAGGCAGGGAAAAATGAGTTAGAGGAAATTAAAAAGTGATGAAGATGGGTGAGAAACACTTGTTGCAGCCATGGTGACTCACAAAGTTAATTTCATGAAATTATTTTATGTGTGCTGCTTAAATCTGGGTCATATTTTTTTTTTGTGTTCTTTCTTTTCACCACCCCATCCTAGGCAGCACACACCACATACTGTGTGGAATAATGCAACCTGCATAGCCCCCTCCTATTTGCCTGATCTGGATGAGAAACAAGCTCTAGCAATTTTCTTGTTACCCAAAAATGAACCAAATAAACCGGAACTAAATCTATTCTGGGCCCGAATGAATGTGTGTTGTGGCTCAGATCTCCTAGAGACAACACTTTGACTTTAAAGCTGTTCACAGCTGCTTCTAAACCCATAAAATAAGTTTCCTGTTTTGCATTACATATGTAACTTCTACTTTAAGCAAAATGACTAATCAAGGTTGAGTGTTTTCTGTACGCACACCTGAGCATTAGCAGCCTCTGAAATTCTAGATCACGGTTCCACTGTGTCGCTACAAAAAAAGCTGGATGTGGGGTGGAATGCAAAGATATTTGCCTCTTTCAGTGCCATGGTTAAAGTTTGTTTAAATATGTAGGAGTGGATAGATTTCTAAAGCAAAAATATCAATGTAATATATTACTATTCTGTTTCCGTCTCCAGCCCTGTGCAGATGCATCCCTGCCTTTTTCATGAAGTTTGGGATCCATTTGTAGCAGCTATGTGTTGTATCGGTGTCCTCTGAAGCACAGTCTAAGCAACAGAAAGGGTGTGAAATGGTTGGAAGGGGAGATATTCAGAGCTGAGTTATGTGGCAACATAGAGCTACTGCTTCAAGGCACAGAGTCTACAAAAGAGTGAAGCACAAAAGTGAAAAAGTTAGTTTATAAAGGATTGTAATGATAAAAGTGTACTCAAACCGTACAACGTAAAACTAAATAGCAGCTAGGTGCATGGAGGTGAAGGTGAAATTCCTCATAAATAGAATGAGGCAGAAGCTTAATATTGAGTATCTGCATTTTCTAACTCTTCAGCTGCACACAGAAGTAAAAAGTCACATTCAACATAACACTGCAGTGAACATTATGCACACATAAAAACATGTATACAGTATATTGTCCTCTTTCTTAAAGTGGCCAGTTTTTATTAATTAATACACAAAAGGGTTGAATATGCCTCCAGTTCACATTGCTTACAGCTAATACATTTAGCCAATGTGGGATCGCCATTGTGTTTATATTGTTTATTGTTTTATATTGAGAATAAGATAATTTTTTTGATAATTACCCATTGTGACACTTTTGACCTATGCAGATGTTTGTGTAGAGGAGAGAAAAGACTGTGTTTATTTATGATTAGCATTGTTAAACTGATGTTTTCATCTGGTGTATATGTGCAATGTGTTAATCAGCCAGTATGGTCTGATTGGGTGTGTGAGACTATATGGACACTGTCTTTGTACAGTACCTTTTTTAATACATGTATCAGCGTTAAGTGAGACAGTGTATTGGAATTGTATTTGTTCTTTGGGACTTTTCTTCCAGTGCACCCATTGCCCATTCGGAGATTTTTGCAGAGATTTTGAACAACTTGTTTATTAATTAATTCAGAAAATAGCCACATACATGGAAATATTGACACATAGACTCGGTACTGTTTTATAAACAGACAGCATTCAGGGCTCCTTGGGGTTTTCCACCATGCGGCTTTGCTGTGTTTTTGGAAACAAACAAGTGGCAAGTTTTTACTTCTACTGCAGCTGAACAATTTTAATGAAATAATCTATCAGCCCCCCTGTGCTGCTTACCAGACAGAATAGGTTCAACTGAAGTTAATGTTGGATGATGTCCAGGGATGTAACCAGCTCCAAAACATTTGCAACTCTAAAATCCATTTGCTTTCGCCTTTTTTCCCCCCCCACATTTGTCCATCTGATTTCAGCTCAAAGACAGAAAAATAGTTAATGTTGTTCTTGGAAAACAGACAGTAAGACAGAAGTGTTTACTGACACTTTAAATACTTGTTTTTTTTTTCCTGTAAATTCCTAACTCCTGACACATACCTGAATCTTTGACTGGACCAGTCTTTCATGTTTGTCTTCACCAAATGTATGCATCCCTTCTATAGAGCCAATAATAACAAAAGAGCAAAATTGACAGACTGAGTCAAAGACAGTTCAGTTACTGCCACTCAAAACTAAAACATGAAAGAATGGCCCTCGTCTGCAAGGACATTCATACTTGTAGCTCCTTTGAATATGTCCTCAGAATTAAAATTCAAGAGCAAAAGGAGGAAAAACTTTTAAATATATTCATGCTTCAGTTTTGAAACGCTATTGACTTTTTACACAATGCAGGTAAAGCTTCAACTTCACTCCACAAACAAAGTAATACACACCTCCTTCAAACAAGCTTCTTCTCACACGTACTCACATATACAGAAAGTATTAAAAGCATCTTTATGTAACACTTGAGCTCCTGTTTAGTATCTCAGACAGTGGAGTATAAACTGATATAATAGAGTTTTCCAATAATGCTCATGATATATAACCATACACAGATCTTTAACAGGAAATAAAAAAAGAATTTTTTTTTTTACAGGGTTATGTAAAATACAACAATACTTTAGGAATCATGATGGTTATTTTTTTGTTTGTTTTCTGTTCACATAACTGCAATCCCATTGAGCAATGAAGCAGAATATTATAAAGCTGTTGCCTGATATGTGCTCGTATCCTACAGATTGCTTCTAAATACAAATTTCTACAATATCTGATAGTTTGTTACACAGATTTCAGGAAATGACATTTGTAGGGCAGCATGCTGACTTTCATGCTGTGCCTAGTTTTGCTCATACTGATCCTGCAGTAGTGCAAAAATAACACACTATTTCCATGTTGAATTATTCTGAGTTGACCACTTGCCACTATGGCCCAATTAACCTCAAACAGTATCTCTTTGCTGCTATACTATTGCTGCTAAACTGCCAGCTGGACCCTGGCTGAAACTTCTATTTCAAACAGAGAATACTATCCCAGGGGATTCAAATAATCTTCTTTTTTTTTTTTTAAAGTTGATATAAACCACTGAGAATAAGCAACCTTGCCAAGATTCTGCAAAGCTGTACGGCAGAGCACCCTGTGGTAATGAAACACCTTCCCTTTCTTCTTTCCATCGTTCTATAATGGCAGGGATATCAGGATATCTCACTTTTTCCATTTAGTTTCTTGCTTTTCAGAGATTATAGGATCACAGTATCTGTGTGATATCAGGACTTGACAGCATCAAGTTAGTCCACCCACTCTATGTGAAAACCTGACGTTATGTGGCAAATTATGTGGCTTCCTGTAGACTGCAGGTTTGTACATAAACTGAAAAAAAAGGAGGAAAAAAAACATTGGTGTAAGGACAATAGCTGTTGTTCCTTTAGGGGTGGGGGGTTGACAATGATGATGAGTTTCAGAACTCAGTTTGTACAGCAAAATATGCCATGTTTATTTCTAGTTAACTCTCACCCAGCAGTCCCCACTCCAGAACAAGACTCTTCACTTCATATCGTTACAAAAAGATTAAAAAAAACAAAACGTGTGACTCCGTGGTGTAGTGGTTAACACATTCTCCTTATGCATTTAAAAAAAAAGAAGAAAAAAAATCTCCTGTTTGAGAGTGGGAGGAGACAGACCCAGACTCAGGGGGCCACAAGCCAGCACACTCCTCAGGCTGGTCCCAAGCTCAGAGAAATAGGAGGGTTGCATCAGGAAGGGTATCCAGCGTAAAAAAAAGTATGCCAAATCAAACATACTGATCCATCCACTGTATTTACCCCTTGGGGAAATAAGGGAGCAGCCAAAAGTATTTAAAAAAAAGACATTTTGACAAATAAAGAAGAATTTGCAGAATCCTAGCAGTTACAGCAATGTTTTGTGTCACCTCGACTGCACTAATGTTTCACATGTTAAAAACAAAGATGCATTTCTCTGTGGTCTTTTTTTTTTTTTCCTCACTGAATCCATAACATGTTATTATATAACTACTGAATAACCCTCGTCATAATGTTCTGGCAGTGACACAAGTGTGAGCTGCTGTAAATTAGTGGTGTGATAAGATATGCTACTTCTTCCAGTGAAGAAGTGACAGTTTGCTTCTTCCTTCTATTTTAGCTAAGACCTTTCTTTTTCTGCCGCCAGCTATGCCTGCACAATTTAACTAAGGCATTTCTACCCCAATTAGCCTCTTTTACCACCATTATACTGCCATTAAAATTAATTTTAAAATGATTAATAAATTTAGTGGCAGTCTGTGGGTTTTTTTTTTTTTGGTGGTCCTTCTAGAGGATTGTATATGTAGTTTAATTATCTGCATATTGGTGTTTTAAGTTCAGAAAATTACACTTGAATTACCAAATGGTTGTCATTTACTGTTCTATTGAATGTATTAATAGTTTTATTTTCAGTATTCATTACTTGATTAACAAATGTGCTGGAGCTCTTTCTGTGCTGGGCAAAAAGGGAGGTGTGTGTGATTAACATGAAATAAAATTCCCTGACTGGCTTGAACCACTAAAGATATGTAATTAAATTGTGTCACTTCTACTAGACTGCTGGGTGTACAAGTGCAGACCGTGTTATCTCGTGCATGAGTCTGAGCACTATGCACATGCACTGCCTAATTAACATATTGTATTAAAATGCGGAGGGTAGAAGAAGCTATGTGTTTTGTTTCATAATTAGGGGGGGAAAAAGTCTTTTTTTCCCCCTCCTTTAGCCACCCAAAAGCTTTTGCAATAAAAAAGCCTTGACTATGAAACCTGTTATGTGCTGAACTTCTGGAAGCAAAATCATCACTTTTCAGCTTTTCTCATAATTGAGTTTGGGGACTTGTTTTTAAACATGTATTCCTTGTACCTGCAGTTCAAACCGGTTTCTATTGCCACTGTAACCATGATTATCACAAATCATATTTTTTTTTCCTAAAAGTTCTTCTTCCTCTGAATTTGCCATGGATTTATCAAGAAAAGACAACAAGAACAAAAGCCAAGCATCGACTAAAGGCCGTTGAACAGCAGGTTACCTCTCTCTTTGCCAACTGCAGTGTCTGTTAATTGCGGCTGACATTTTGCCCACATTGTTTAAATCCAAACTATTTTGATGCACCGTTTTCTTTTGTTTCTTCCCGAACGGGGGACGTAGTTTAGAAATGCCACCTTCTCTGCTATCTGCTGAGAATCTCAATATTTGACAATATCTTCTAATTATCACACTGTTTGTTTTGACAGTACTCAGCAGTTTTCTTGGATGCAGCAAACATTTTTGATCCTCTTGCATGCAGAGTGAAGTTAACACCCACAGATTTTACCCCCTAGCATGTGGAAGAAGACTCTTAACTGTCGAGAGGAATCCTGAAATTCAAATTAGTTACAAATTTAGCAACAAAAAAATGAAAAATCTGATTTCTTTTTTCTTTAACACTGCAGAAATCTGATGCACATTTATTTGATAAAGTAAGAGACACTGACTCTAAGCAATAGGTGCTCTTTAATTGCACCGGTGAATAAGTTCCTACACTGTCTTTTTTAAAAAAACGAAATCTTGCCATTTGTCAGTTCATAAAGTTGTTTAGGTTATAGAGAAGCTGCTTGGTCATACTTTTGATCAAGTGTATCTGTATCATTTTCTAACACTGACTAATTAATGTCCACTCCAGTTTGATGTAGCAGCTGTCTGACGGACAGCTGCCTCCAAAGAAGGCCATCGGTGTGGTTAAATATGAAGCAGTCTCTTTGCTGCAAGCACTTCTGAACACAGCTGCTTATTGATTTAGACAGACCACATGGCTGATGGATTTTGTGCACTTTATTTGTGTCTCAATGACAGAGACAAAGGGTAGCTTTGCTGAATGATTGATCACTGTGCAGAGGAAGCTACACTCCTGTTTCTGTTACCTAAATGCAGCAAGAGTCAATTGATGGCTGTGAAGAGGATTTCGATGTCCTTTCAGTATCTCTCAGATTTGTATTCTCTGATCGCATCACAGCCTCTTTATTCTGGATGACCAGCATCCTGTGAAAAACACACAAACAGGGAGTACCTAATCCCATCTGTTATTCTGAGGCTCAGCAATTCTGAATCCAGACAAAATGAGAACTGTCCCTCACTGGGCCGTTGTATCACAGAACAGAATCAAACTGGGGGAATAGTGAGAAAGTCCGATAATGACACAGACCACCACGAGTCTTTCAGTGAAAATTAACTGGCTGTTATTGCTTGGTTAAGAGAAGTTTTTGTTGGGTGACTTTACTATCCAGTAAAGTCACTGAACCTTTTTTAACAATAAAAACACTGGTTCTACAAAGTGAAGAATGAATGCTTTAGATGTTATTTGTTAAGACCCTAAGGACTTTGAATCACCTTGCTGTTGAATTGTGCTATATAAATAAACTTGCCTTGCCTTACTTTTTTGGTGTTAGTTGTTTCACCTGAGGAGAGAATTAACAATGGCAAATATTGGTTGGAAAGTCCAGCAGAATTTCATGTCCAGCAGAGATGAGAATGCTTAATTGGCTCATATTATGCTCCAAGCAAAACTGTAGTGTCACGGTCAGCGAGAGCTGACTGTGTGTTGAGCGAATAGTGGGACCCAATTGCAGACAAGGAAGGAGACAGAACTGTGTTTCAAACAAAAGGTGAGCCATTTATTCAGACTGATTAAATATGAATACAAAAATAAAGCAAAAGGCGAAAGGGGGCAAAAACTAACCTAAAACCTAAACTGGGGAAGCTAAACTGTGGTAACTATGATTAAACTATGATAACAAACATGAACATGATTCTGACCAGGAACGTGCGAGAACCTGTGATGAAGAAACAAGAACACGACCTGAGCAGAATCATGAAGTACATGGAACTTGACGTGACATGGTGGGAGGAAACACAGACAACCTGACAGAGAGTGAATGAAAACATACAGACTAAATACACACAGGAGGTGATCAGGGGAAGTGGAAACACATGCGGAAACAGCTGACACAAATGAACATAACGACGTCACAGTAAAGAGTAAAACTAAGTGTGATGGACCCAGTTGAAAACAGGAGGAGTCACAGGAATTATTTGAAAAATAGGGTTACCATTTATTTAACCCAAAAATTATATTTACAAAAGTAATAAATGTTGAGCTCATAAAACAGGTCAAATAAACAAAACTCAACCCAAGCAAGAACTGCAACGTAACAAACCAAATGACTGCCCAAACAAAACATAACTGACCTAAACATGAAATGACACACAAGGGTATATATAATGGCTGATCAGACCATTGTGACACACAAGGGATAACTAAACAAAACACAATTGTAAATGACAAACAATGCAGTATAGTCTGGTTTGTTAATAAAGAAGAAGAAAGAAGAAAATCAAAAACCACTAAACCCTAAACTCAATATTTAACTAAATACAAATACTTTGTTTTTAAATCAAAGAAAACACACATTCTCCCCTTCAGCAGGAAGTGGTGTGGTCCAATTATCCCTCTTTGCATTTAGTGGTTTCAAACCCTGGCCACCATCTTTTGTCCAGCAACTCCCAGGGATGATGGCAGGTAAGAAATAAAAGACAAAGGTTAGTCAAAAATCAAAGTAATGAAGTGGTATGAATACATAAGTAAACTAAATGTGCGTGCTTACAAATAGAACAAATGTATCCAAACCAATCAATAAAGTTATTAAAAACTAAAATGTGTTACTGTGTTCAAATGAAGAAATGAAAATACAAGAGTTACTGCCTTTAGAGTGTGGCCGTGGGTTTGGCCATCACACTAAGCACATAGAACATAGAAACACAAGCCTTTCAAAATAACACAGGAAACATGTAGAGATGTAGACATGATAATACAGGCTTGACAACATGGAACACGCAGACAAGAAATACATGACAACTAACACAGAAGGCCTCAGTGAAACATAGATGTGACAAGGACCACAAATGGAGACACAGACCGTGTTTAGGTTCTCTTTATTTGCGTGACACACTATTGACAGTTTCTGTGTTGTTTGGCTTGGCACCCACGCGTGCAGCTTTCCAGCTGCACTCCAACTCTGTTCTCCACTCTCTGCTCCGGCTTCACTATATCACAACAGAAAAGAGACAGAGCTCATCAACTCAACTCCACGCACCTGTCCCTCCAGCCTCCCTGGCACTGCCCCTTGAGCTCACTGCACCACCCCGCCCCTGCAGCTGAGCCAGGGACCACTCCTCCGCCACACACCCCCAACGCCTGACTGAGGCCAGGGAGCCATCTGGCGAAACCTCCCCCCCCCCCGCGAGCGGGAGAGGAAATCGGCCACGGCCATCTACGCCCCCAACCTATGGACCACCTTGAACTTAAAGGGCTGCAAAGCCAGATACTACCGGGTGAGCCAGGCGTTGGCATCCTTCATGCGGTGGAGCCACTGCAGCGGGTCATGGTCCAAGCAGAGGGTGAATGAGCATCCCAGGAGGTAATAATGAAGGGAGTCGACCGCCCACCAGATAGCCAGGCACTCCTTCTCTACAGTGCTGTATCTCTGTCAGCTTCCGGCTGATGTAGACAACGGGCTGGTCGACCCCCCTTACCTGCTGGGACAAAACGGCCCCCAGCCCTCTGTTCGAGGGGTCAGTCTACAAGACAAAAGGGAGGGAAAAGTTATGAGTGTTGAGCAGTGGCTTCCCACAGAGAGCTTTCTTCACCTGCACAAACGCCACCTGGCGTGGGCCCGTCCACTGGACCAGATCTGGGGCACCCTTCCAGGTGAGATCAGTCACCTGGAAGGGTGCAAGACTGCAAACCCGGGCACGAACCGGCGGTAGTAACCGCAAATTCTCCCATGACAATCTCTCCAACATGTGGAGTTTTGGTCTCAGGTCCAGCACATATTGAATTTCATTCTTTGCGGGGCTCGGACCTTCCTCCCAGCTTTCTTTAATTAGGTCGAGCACCCCACGTGGCATCCTGCCAAACAGCAGTTCAAAGGGAGAAAATCCCGTGGAGGCCTGGGGCACCTCCCGCTCTGCAAATAACAGAGGGTCTAACCAGCAATCCCAATTGCATTCATCCTTGTGTATGAACTTCCGAATCATGGACTTTAAAGTCTTATTCAGCTGCTCCACCAGTCTGAGGGTGGTAGACGCTGGTCCGAATAGATTTAATGCCCAATAATTCGTACAGTTCCTTCAGCGTGCGAGACATGAATGACGTGCCCTGGTCAGTCAGTATTTCTTTCGGAATACCTACTCGGGAGATGATGGAGGGGGTGCCGCAGCCCTGACCGGCCACTCCAGGACCTGCGTCTGCTGATCCGCCTGCTCCTGCAGTTTTGCCAGCTGCTCCCACTGCCTGATTATTGCCCATTGCTACCATCTCGGCCAGCATTTGAGCCAGTATCTGTAGCGGCTGCACCTGTGGTGTGGCTTGCGGGTCTGACATGGTGACAGGGTTTCGGCACCACTGTGACAAGGACCACAAACGGATACACGGACCGTGTTTATGTTCTCTTTATTTACGTGACACACTATTGACAGTTTCTGTGTTGTTTGGCTTGAGCTCACTGCACCACCCCTCCCCTGCAGCTGAGCCAGGGACCACACCTCTGCCACAATAGACTAAACCAAAATTCAAGGCCAATTAATAATAATGCAAAACTCTACATTATCTCCAAAATATAACAAAAGAGATCAAAACAAACTGAGAGTGCTGGGTCACAGACCCAGCCCCTGACATGTAGATTGTTTCATTTACACACACGCTGAAATGACTGCATGCATAGAATATTATTTTTTTAGGATTAATATTAATGTAACTTTTGCCTTTTTACTCAGATTGTGCAATATTATTATTCATCTGTATGTTACTGAATGTTTGTTATGTTTGTTATTGAATGTTTGTCTCATTCCCCCATTATATGCTGCTACTCTATTCATTGCACAGACATTAGGTCACTTGTATTGATAGTTATGTTAATTAATTTAATTTTATTGCATTCTATTTTATTTATTGTATTCTATTTTATTCTATTCTTGTGTACGCTTTTTTTTTCTATTGCTGCAGTGAGCATGTTGATGACAAAAGAATTTCCCTTGGGATAAATAAAGTTCTTATCTTATCTTATACGAAGCGTTTCTACATTTCCCACTCAAACAGAGTGGGGCACAGAAAGGAACTGGCAAGAATACCTTATGCGCAAAACACCAGCTACTGGTAGACCGAGCAGTCGCCTGGGACTGCAAGACTAGGCTGACCAACCTGCGCACTGCCTGGATTGATTACAAGAAGGCCTATGATTCGATGCCCCACACCTGGATCCTGGAATGCCTGGAACTATACAACTTCATCAGGAACTCAATGGGGATGTGGCATACAACACTAGAGGCCAACTTCAAGCCCATAGCACGTCACCATCAAATGCAGGATCTACCAAGGAGATGCTCTGTCCCCACTGCTGTTCTGCATAGGCCTGAACCCCCCTCAGAGAGATCGTTAACAAGACTGGCTACGGATACCGACTACAGAATGGAGCAGTTGTCAGCCACCTCCTCTACATGGATGACATCAAGCTGTATGGCAAGAGTGAACGAGACATCGATTCAGTGATCCACACCACCAAGGATATACAGCAATGACATCGGACTGTTGTTCGGACTGGAGATGTGCAGTCGGATGATAACTAAGAGAGGGATGGTAGTCAGAACTGAGGGGATCGAACTACCAGAAGGCAACATTGCAGACATAGAGGACAGCTACAAGTATCTGGGGATCCCACAGGCAAATGGGAACCATGAAGTGGCCGCTAGGAAAGCTGCAACCACCAAGTACCTGCAGAGGGTCAGGCAAGTCCTGAGGAGTCAGCTGAATGGTAAGAACAAGATCCGGGCTATCAACACCTACGCCCTGCCCGTGATCAGGTACCCTGCTGGGATAATAAGCTGGCCAAAGGAGGAGATAGAAGCCACTGACATCAAGACAAGGAAGCTCCTGACCATGCATGGAGGGTTTCACCCCAAGTCCAGCACCCTGAGGCTGTATGCTAAGCGGAAGGAAGGAGGCCAGGGACTAG
>VVHJ01065714.1:0-11285 GCA_015107715.1 Tylochromis polylepis
TGTTCTGCTGCTTTTGTCTTCTAGGTGTCAAGTCTCCACCTATTGGCCAATTTTAAGTTAAGTGGCAGATGTTCGTTGGCTGAGCTGGGCACAGTGGACCAATCGCTTGCCAGGGAACATTACAAAGGAGGAGCTCCCTGGCAAGCTGGGAGCTTCTGACTCACGTTCGGACTTTTGTTTGTTACTATGGTTGTGAAACGAGTGGTTGGTGGGCGGCAGGACAGGTAAGCTTGGGGTACCCTGTACACTACAGCAGAGATTTTACCTGTTAGATACACTAGGTCATGTGGTTGATGCCACCTTTGTATGTTTTGTTTATTTCCCCTTCTCGAGCTGCTAGGCAGGCCACTGTTTTGCCTTTTGTTTCTTTTAGACTGGAGTGAAGCTACCTCCCTCTTTTTGTTTTATTACTTTCTTTGATTTGGCTCAACTGCTCGGTCCTCCTCCCCCACCTTTTCCCTAGTATTATGTTAAATGTTAAGGTGTGATTATTCTATCAATAAAACCACCTGACTGTTTATCTGCATAGTGTCTCTTCCCTTCATTAATTGTGGTTGTCCTGTGTTGCCGTCCCCTTCCTGCCTCTGGCTGCACCACGGTGGGGTGGGGGGGGCGTTACACAAACAGAAGGAAAAGATATTACTGATACAGAAATGGTTTTCTATATGAGATCACTGCAAAAAGTGCAGCCTTACCTAATGTCCACCCTGGTGTTACTCATGTTATATTAAGATTTAAAAATCTAGTTGGTATTGCTTTCAGAATTGCACATGATTATTTGCCGCTAGCAGGTTGTTAATGCTTTCCATCAGGTCTTAACAGTCTGCAGCCTATGCAACCTAACTAACCTCAGTTAACACCAGCTAACAATGTTAGCTCGGTGGCGAGAAGCCTTCAGTAATAGTAATAAATCATGCAGCAATAGTACATTCATGTAGTTGTAAAAAAGCATGACAAATATATCAAGTAATCCAAAGTATTCAGAATACGTTACTCGCATTGAGTAACTTAACAGAATACGTTACAAACTACATTTTGGGCCATGTAATCTGTAGTGGAATACATTTTAAAAGTAACCTTCCCAACACTGCGTACAGAAATATGTGACCTGCCATCATGCTAACACATTTATGCACAGAAATATGCAACCTATCAAGCTAGCATATTTCCATATACAAATATGTGAGCACATTTAGGGCCAAACAAATGGCCAGCTGTCAATACGCTTTTTAAGTATAACCAGGGTGATCTTATTGATGAAATTTACAAACACTAAACAAAGCGTGTGCCTTTAGCTACATGTGGCAGATGGTCTGGAATTACTTTAGATAACTGAGCACCACATTTTTTTTGTCTTACCACATTTGTGCTCAGAGACCTACAGTGGTATTATGGATAAATACAGGCTGGAAAGTAGTAAATCAAGAATTCAATCTATGGCTGTTTTGAATGAACCAAGAACAACTAATTACTCAGCTAAAATGCCTTTATTTGAAATGTAGTGAATAGGTCTTAAACTATTTGTATTGTAGATAGCCCTTTATTTCTGTTTGTCCCTACCTCATAAGTTGAATCTGTCATATTTTAGTACAAAGACGTCCTTCATTGCCAAATTTGTTTTGTTTAATTTACTTTACAGCATTGTGGTGTTGACATGGTGGAGAGCAGGTTTTTAAAATTTTTTTTATAGAGATTAGAGAGAGTGTTTCTGTGTAACTTTTCCCATTGTCATAAACCAGAGAACCACTACTGAGGATCATTGCTGACCCACTGGACTCCTGGTGTCGCAGCTTTGCTAATCTAAAAGGAAGGTAACTAAAACACAATGGTTCTGCATCATAGTTTCCTAAAGTCTCGGTCTCTGTCATGCCAGATTTTCAAACTGAAACTGGGTCAAAGGCATTTTCAAAGTCTTATGGATCCAGTGTGGATGCTGGTTTAAACAACAGAGTCATTATTTACCCTGCAGTTCTCAGGCAGGCTTGACATGCAAATGCAAATTTAATTCAAATCACCCCACCTCTGCTCTACCTGTTCCAAGACAAACTTTGTACATGTTTTCCCAGCAGCTCTGTGGGGAGCTGCTGGACCCAAGGTGTACTGGGAAATGTAGTCCTACTTGCCTCCCTGTTAGGTTAACTTGGGTGTGGCACTGATAGCCCCGCCAACACCACAGAGATTTCCCTTTTTACCAGAGGAACTCACCAGCGATATTCACACAACACACTCACAAACACAACTTCAAACACACTGAACCTAGAGCACACAGGTTTGTTTGACTAGCTTTAGTTGTGTATCTATAGGTGTGTCTGTTATTAGCAATAGCTGAGTGCAGATGGTCTTGCATTAGACTGAATCCACTTGTACATACACACATGCACTGTACCAGACTCTTATCTCTCTTCCCCAGAGAAGCCAATCCTGACTTCCTGCGATCACTCAGGACTCACTTGGCTTGCCCACATACAGTACAGGAAGGGAATGAGAGTGTGCGTGTGTGGCCCCCAAAACAGCTTCCTGCAGATAAACAAACAAAGGCCTAAGTGATATGCTCACCTTTTACCCTTTCCTCATGGTGTAAACACTTCATCACGTTTCCACTCTCTGAAGTAATTTAAAGCTTCACAAGACAACTTCACACCACTGCCCTCCCCCAGTGGGGTGAAGACTGATTAAAACAAAAAAGAGGACTTCAGTACCACGTAAAATCTTGCACAGACACAACCTATAACTGCACTGTAAGAAATAACTAAAAATCGGCCAACCATTTTGGCCGAACAAACCTACTGTAATTAAGCTCCATTAAGCCAGACTGTCTAGTTCCAGCAGTCTTTCTGGGGATACTGGTCAGTCCAAGGGAAGCAAAGTAAACAAGACAGTGGAAGCAGTATGCTAATCTATGAAATACTATTAATTTCATAAGAGCATTTAGTTTAGACTTTAATCAGCATTTTGCATAAAAATGCTGATTCAATGATATAGCTGCATACTGTACTAATTGAGTCCTGTTTACTTTTTCAACTACTAGCATAATGTTATGTTAATGTTTGCGAATGTTAAATTGCTAATAGCTGTTGCTCTGCTCTCAAAATGTTCAGGTGTGATTTTTGTAAAAGTACACTATTTATTTTCTGCTAGCATTAGTCATTGAGCATGCATCAAGACAGAACAATCATCCAGGTAAGTAAATCCCAAAAAACTGATTCTGTTCAGAGGAACAATCTATTTTTTGGGCATTAGTTCTGTCATTCAGTAGAATAGATAGTATTTGAACTGGATTTACAGTGGTGGTAGCAGAGGCTTTGTTAAATAAATTAAGAGAGCCTACTTTGTGACACTAAAAAACAGAGCAGTAACCATCTGTTTCTTCAGGGAGTATCTGGTGTCATGGATGAAGTCTAACTCCCCCATCTTGGATCGCAGCTGGTACTGGTGGTCCTTGCACTGCTCTGAAGCTTCCTGGAGCTCGGCTGAGTACATAAACCAGTACTCCATTGCTGCAGGCTCTGGTTAGTGGCCTTCAAGCTTACAGTGAATCTTCAGAGCACCACTTCTGCTGCAGCTGCTATGGAAATAGGAGGAAGTTAGCAGCCACTTAACTTTCAAAAATAAGAGTGAGGGGATTTTCCATGACCTCCAGAGTTGAAAAATGTATGCAAAAGAAGGTCAATCCCCATAGACTCCAATGTTTTGCTTGTCTTTGGATAGCCAATCAGTGTCTGTTAGGCCTCACCTCTACTATTTTGAGTCGCTGAACTTTTTCACTGTTTGTGCCTTTTAAAGCATGTTTAATTCCTTACCTGATTAATATTATGCCCTGCTGTGTGGTACACGCCATCTAAGAAAGTTGTGCTTCAGTTTTGGTCAAATAAAATCTGTTTTATTATGCAATTCAGTATTTTATCGATCTGTTACTTAGCTGATATGTACATCTGTCTGTTATACCTATACAGCTTGCTAGTTTTTTAAAGTGGTCTTGAGTAAAAGTTCTCCTGGCTTTCTGAAAGTCTTTCAAAGTTTTTCTTTAGACAGTGACTGGTGGTTCATTTTCAGCTTTTCTCATTTTCAGCACAGTCCTTTTTCCTGAACATTTTCAGAGGAATGATTTCTTTTTTTTTTTGTTAAGCCATTTAACTGACCAATAAATCACTGCAGCGCATAAAGGGCACCTAACTCAAGGGACAAACCAGTGTTGTGTTTACACGTAACAGGGAACTTAGCAAAGAATCAATTTTAAAAGGTTTCTATCCTGTATCTGTATCCTGCATCTTGATTTCAGTAACAGTTTTATTATGTTGTTTTTAAATGTATTTTTGTTGTTCTGGTCTGTATGTGACTCCACACATTGTTTCTGTTTCTGCTCTTGTTTCTATTTTTATTGCACTGAGCATATAAATGGCACAAAAATTAACCATGGGAATAATAAAGTTCTTGTGTGTGTATATAATTTGCTCCCATTTGTGTAGTTGAACCTGCAACAAAAATATCAACAATAACAGTTTGACAAGTATACAATTGTATTTTTTTCACCAAAAAGTGATTCCCAAAGGTCTTTAAGGAGAAAATCTGTCATATCTTAGCATCATTTACAGTGCATCCGTAAAAAATTTAGGTAAACTGGACAAAAGAATAAGTGGCAGGCCTAAAACACTATCTACAGAAGATAAACAGTATCTGAAAGTCAAGTCCTTAAGAAATAAGAAACTATCCAGCAATGACCTGATGAAGGACCTAAGAGATGCATCTGCCCACTACTGTCTGCATAAGTCTTAGCTAATGCGGTAAAAACACATCAGTCATGGACCGGCCTCCTTACAGCCCAGATCTCAACATTATTGAACCAGGGTGGGATCAAGTTGGCATGGAACAGAACAAAAAGCAGCCAACATCCAAAGAAGCAACCCAGTATCAAGGCAAAATGTGTAATAGACACACTGGTCCACTGTGTCCATTTCACGCTTTGCCTCTCCAAAACGTGAAATGGACACACATGCAGAAGTTACATTACTGCATGCAGAAATTGCATTACCAGCAGGGGGAGATGATATATGTAAAGCCACAAAGTCAGCAGTGAGCAAAAAAACGTATGAAGTACATTCCAGGGTCCTTAATTGTCAGAATTGATTAAGCTAGGGGGCTAATATGTATATACATGTAACTCGTTAATAGTGTCTGTTTTAACACTTTCCCGTGATTATTTTCATGTTGGCTTGAAATAAAATATCTCCCTCTGCTGTTACTGCAGATTACAGCAATTTACAGCAACTTCTGCATATGTGTACATTTCACGCTTTGTAGAGGCAAAGCGTGAAATGGACACGGTGGACCAGCGTGTCTATTACTTGCTTTCTCGTGATATTGGGTTCAAAGAAGAGCTTTGAGTGTTGCTAAAGAAGCCTGGAGAACTATTCTCAAAATCTACTCAAAGAAATAACAAGAAAGCTGGCCTAAGAGAGCTTAGACTGCAGTGAAGAATAAAGATGGACATTCAAAATACTGACTTTCAAGCTTGCCAGAATTTTACAAACATTGTTTGTAGCCTGTATACTGTATTTCCAGTTGCAGATGTTTTAATAAATCACTGCACTTACTTCCCATTTTCCCAGCAAAATACAAAGAAAGTGTTGACCTAAGACTACTGAATAGTGTTGTACATGTATTTAACAGAAAAGAAGGAAAAGCACATATTCAGAACAAAAAATGACAAAGCCCTATACTTGCTGATTGTACGTAGAATGGTCTAGAAACATAGCAGTGCAGCTTTGTGCAGTGTTACTCAATAACATTAAGTTAGTGTTCATTCTGGTTTAGCTGTTTACATGATGACTCCGTTACTGTATATGGACGTTTTTCAACTTGTTTTGGTGATAATAATAATAATATGCCCCTCGTGACCAGGTGTTTCTGATATTTAGTCCACTACTTCACATAGTACAGCCATCACATTACTACTGAATTTCATCTAACTAATAAATTACTGAACTACTGGAAACATCATTCCAAACACCACACAGAGGGCTGCATTTCATGTAAATGGACTGCATCATTGGAAGCATCCTGATAGGGTGCATCGCTCTACTTTATGACAACTGGGCCGCTTCGGATGGCAAGCTGCTGAAGGACGGAAGAGAAAAATATTGGCATCCCTCGCTCCATGATAGGTGCATTAGTCATGCCAATATGAAAAGCTCAAAAGATCATCAAGGACACAGGTCAGGTGGTCCACGCTCACTCTGTGGAAAATGATGGTGGGGCATTAAATCACAAGACGCCCATTTCCGAGAGAGTTTCTTCCCACAGGGAGTCAGAGTGGTGGAGTATGCTCACATACAAGCACTTGCACTCTGGATTCCCTTCTATCAGTTATCACAGCATTTTGTGAGAAATATCACTTATTTACACTGTTCTGAGCTCAAAAATAGAATTAATCAGGCAGACAGGTTTGGGAGAACAAGTTTTATTTGCTGGGTGAATTTCATGTTGAACTTGTGAAGAGTGTTTTAAAAAATCCTAATAAAATTACACTGCTGGGGCACTTAAGTTTGTATTCCTTTAATTGGCACAAGTGAGGCCACGCAAGTGATCTAATTAAACTAATGACTGACATGGTGAGGAGGGGGAGGCTTTTAATCAGAGCGGCATTAAACCCAGACTACGAAGTACAGTGTTAGGCAGATTAATACAGGATTATGCCCATCTGCACTCCCACTGTCTAGGAACAGAAGCCAGCAAGGGGCTGGGAGTGCGCAATACATGACAAACAACTCCATCACAGAGACGTGTAACTGCATTCTGAACAAATGAAGTTTGGTGAAAAATAGACCATTTCAGCTTCAGTTCTATCCATCAAGCCTCAGCAGTTGTTGCCTACCATCTTTAACATAGGGAGAAATCCAATAGAGTTTATTGGATAAAGATGGGAGTCCTGAATACTGACAAAAAGGAGGAAGGTTGCATTACTTTGCACATCTCTAGAGCTGAAATTGTATTAGGGATCATTTAAGTTTTAGGTAATTCAAGCTAATGCTTAATTCAAGTCCATTACAGATATTTCTTGTGTGAAAAGAGGTTTTTATTTGATTTATTTTACATATCAGAGCGTAAAAGGGAAGATTCTTGATGGCCTAAATTCTTTAAATATTTTCAGCAAATCAACTTATGCTCTGCTTGAGTATGGAAGTGGAATGGATTCACAAATAGGAAAAGGACTACCCTCATTTAGCAATTCTGACTTGCAACCTCATATTTGCTAAACGCTGAGTTTTGGACGGTACTTTGGATAAATGGTTATAATACGAAATGCCACTTATTATACTTTGTAGACTTTTGTATTCCCACATTCTGACAATACTTTCTATGTGTGACTTTTGTGCACCTTTTAGGCAGTACCTGATGAATCACCAGAGATATCATGAGAGAATTCTGATGGTGGTGAAATCAAATTTGACTGGTGCAGTTTTCCTTTTTTGTTACCACTAAATGTTACGTTAACTTACCAGTAAGTCTCAGCAAGGACAGCTTCTACGAGGCATTTGCTGCTGTCCAGACTGATATTTTCTTTGACTCCAGGAAAAAATCCACATCATTACTCTCAATAAAGAACCAGTTTGTTTTCTGACAGCTCTTCATCATATCATCTTTGATCATTTAGCCACAGTGACAGAACTAGGACTATACCTTAATATTCCTTAACTGTCAGGGAGTCAGCTGCCAGGACCTTAGCGTTTTTGCTGTTGATTACAAAACCTTGCATCAAAAAATACAATTTCTGCTGTTTTCCAGAAAGCCACTAATACAACCAGATTCAATAATGATGAGTTCAAAAATACCAATAAAAATATTCAACAGTTTTGTCACAAAATGCGAATAATTTTTTTTCACATATGGTCCATTTTTGAACAGCGGTGAACAGCTTCCACTCATCTTCTTCATACTCACAATGTGCCCAAAAATAATCATGGATTTCAAAGAATGGAATAAGATCCTTCTCATGATGCCACAAAATTTGGTTCCAGAGCCTAGACCCAAGAAACTCAGCCATTTAGATTTAGTGGATCCAAGTCTCGTGCTAAGTCATTTAACTCCGGCTGACTTGGCATTTAACTCTCAGCTGGGGGTACAGCCATAACTGGGGGACATGAGCTACCAGAAGATGAATCTTCAAAGTCCTCATCACTAGAATGTTGCACATCTGGAGACAAAACATGATCAGACTCGTCTCTCTCATCAACTGTGCCAGTAAAAATCAGAGGTGGCATTTCATCTGAATGTGATACAGGTTGCTTTGCTGATGGGAGGTTAGATTAACCTCTCATCAGCAACCTCCCATAACCTACCTTATGTGGTCTGATAGAGGATTTAGTTTGAGAACTGTATCCAGAAATATTGACTAAACAGAAGTCACCAAAGTGATTCTGTGGTTCCTTCCATACCACTGGAATACCAAAAGCCAAGCTCTTTCTTGGATTGGGCTTCTTGGTTGACTGTAGCTCAAGAGGTAAAGCAGGTCATCTAATAAGCAGAAGGTTGTTGGTTTGATCCCTGGCTACTCCAGTCTGCATGTGTCATAACCCTTCACTGGAGTGTGAGTGTTAAGTAGAAAAGCACTTAGGTATGGAAAAAGGTGCTTATGTGAATGAGGCATGTTGTATGAAGTGCTATATAAGCACCAGTTCATTTTTTCATTCTCTTTTCCTTAGTCCATTTTTGGAGCTTTTCAACACAAACCTATCAAACTGAACAGGATGCCCATGGCATATAGTTGCCCATTTTCATACCAAAAGAAGCAAAGTATATTTTTTCACAAAAGCTCTTATGTATTGTTGCTATTTGAATGAGGTTTTTAAATACGATCCAGGGTGGCATTATCAGTAATGCCCCAGATCCTTCTAGAAGGCCTTTGATATTGGCCACTGGCATCAACACCAGCATTTGGCCAATGGAGCATGTATTACACCGCTAGTAGTGAGCTATAACTGCCACTAATACAAGAGACATTATAGGACATGGCACTGAAGAGTCCTGAATTTAAACTTATGGGAGAATTTGGTAAGAACAAAGATAGTGGGACCTTCCAGAGATGAAAAATGATTTCTTAAGAATGGTGATTTGACTGGTGTTGGATAATACTGCTGCTGCTTTATTCTGGTGACCACTGAAATGCAAGTTAGTGTACAAAATGCCTCAGATTAACTGCTCATATAAGATGTGTTACCGAGTGCTGAGACTTTCTTCTAGAAGAATGGCGATATTGGTACACTGCCATCAATAAATGTCACCTCATATAGGTGTCAGCAAGGTATACATTGAAACTAAGACAAATATCTGGATGGTGCATTCTCTACAACCCTAGTAATTAGGTATAATTTGTACCTATACTAATTAATTTCAACCTGTAACGTGTTAGCTAACTAACAACACACACAGACAAACAGATTTGACTGAGCCATTCCAGCCGACAGAGACATCACAATAATGTAGCATGTACATAGTGTGGGAGATAATCCACTCATTTCCAAACAAAGGATTTGTGTTTCCTTCTAACACAACTGTAAACCACCAGCTGGCTCCATCAGACATCCGGCCCAGCAGTGGAGGCAGGGGAAACTGAAATGTGACCAAAACGTGTGACAAAAACAAGACTACACCAGGGCGGGAAAAGTGAAACCCATGTCACACATGTACATGCACACAGTTCCTGGTGAGGGTCATCTTTTCCAGTCTGTCACCATGCTCCCTTCACTGTCTGTGCTGTTATTTTCTCCTTTTTTATGTTTTTTTGTTTCAGTACAGCCACAATCTCCTGCTGACATTTTTGCTTTGTATTTTACACGTGATGTTCAAAAGTGTGTCAGCTATACCTCACATTAACAATGATTCTAATATCATGCAGAGAATATGAGAATGTGCTCATGTGGTCTTCAAGCATGATTTTATAGTGTTGTTTTTTGCTGTCAACACAATATTTCTGCAGTGACTAAGAAGCTGCTGTGCTGAGTTCAGCATTAATATAGGACCAGATTCTTTACAAACGCCTATATTACAATGATTATTAAATAAAATCACCAATACGGGGTAACAATAATACTAAACATGGGCCTTTAAGATTAATAGGACTGTAATACGATATATATATATATATATATATATATATATATATATATGATACACACGATATTATAGCTGTACGTCCCCACACACACACACACACACAAACAAATACATGTACAACCTTACTATAATGTTTAGCTCCTTCCTTCGCTCACATACACGTAAAAACACAGGGAAGACAGTAGACCTACCTTAAGTGCTGTTTTTCCTCAATTCAGCGGCGATGAGAATAACAACCGTCTGACCGGTGGATAATAGGTCGGTCACGGTCGGGTTAATATCCAGCCCTCGGTGTATCCTCCTCCGTAAAACCCCGGTACAAACCAGCGGACCCGTTGTTGTGCGCGAGGCGGATTCCCACACTTCCCATATTCCCCATTCATTACCGGATATTAATATCTTCTTATCAGTAGATGGACTGGTTATATTATGCTCATTATTCTCCTTCCTCCGGTGAGCACGAGCTGACGTCTGAAGAGCTCCGGTGGCACGAGTCTCCTCCGGTCGACGGGAGGTGCTGCATTATTCATAAGAGGGGCGTGGCCAATACGGGGAGAGTATGTGCGTGTGTGTGTTTGTGTGCGCGCGCGTGCTGCAAACAACAGAAAGCTTGGGCTGGGTTCACTTAAACCAGCGTAGTCGCCATGAAGCGCTTGCGAGGAGGACATCTAGCGGTCAAAAGGTAATTTGCAGAAATAAACTCTAATCAAAGGGCACATATTATGTTGGAGAAAGTCAATGATCAACACAGTTACGTTATATCAGTGGTTCCCAAACTTTTTTTTGCTAGGCCCCCCTTTGTTTTACAAGAAAATCTTCGCCCCCTACCCCCCAGCACAAACACTTCCTCCAACCACACACACCCATATTTTGTTTTCAAACTCCATTGCAGTTTATTTCACATCTCAAACCTTTTGTAAACAATTAAACAAATAAAAGTAAACTGAAATAAATTACAGGTAGCAATAAAATAAACTACTATTCTTTTAAATAACAGAAAAACAATCCATCTTTATGGTGTAACTATTTTACGTGTAGTTGTTTTTGTGTGTTTGTTTGTTTTTACTGTGTAAGAATATTCAACATTGCTATCAATACATTTTTCAAAAAATGCCTCTCTGTGCAAAATGGGTTTAAAAACATAAACAGCTGTGGGATACTGTTTGTCCATGATT
>VVHJ01065717.1:0-16044 GCA_015107715.1 Tylochromis polylepis
CCATGAGAAACGATCAGGTGGAAGATTATCTGGTTCCACCTGATTAGTACTCTAAGCGACCAGCGTGAGTAACTGCAGAACAATTACATTCTCTTCCACTAGAGGGCAGTACAACTAACTGCTCTAATTAAATGGGTTGCCAACTGCCAGTAAAACAGAAGAAGACGAAGAAGAAATTACATATAAATTACAGATAAATATTTGAAAAGAAAAAGTAGTCAGTCTGACCTGGGTCCTGGAGAAAATTCTGACCCAGATGAAGGCCCTAGCATGAGTAGTGGTCAGAAGAAAGCAAAAAAAGGTATACTGGGGACAAACCGAGCCAATTCCGCTATGCCTGGTGTGCGGGGAAAAATGATCAATATGCTTTTTGTGACATTTTTGTTTGGTGGTGTGCCGTGTGATTTTTCTAATGTGAAATATGTGCCGTGGCTCCAAAAGGTTGGGAAACACTGCACTAAGCATTTATTCTTTACTTACCTCTTTTTACTTTACATCTTTATACACAGCATTGCATTTAATTATTTATTATTATTATTATATCTGGCTGTCTTCCACAGTGTCTTTTGTCCTGTCTGTCTCCACTCATCCACTACTGCCCTCTACCAAAGGAACTTATGATATGTGGTTGTCAGCAATAGAAGCAGATGTCTTGTGGTTAATGTGTTAATACCACTAATCTAAAACATACATCCCTATCCACAACTGATTAGATGACAAATTACCAATGCAGACTCTTCATAAAGCATGCACAGCAATATGAGCTGTTCAAACGACTGACATTTCAGTTATTTAGCTTCAAACTTTGACTTATCCAAAAGAAAACCAAAAACAATCAAAAATACAACTGAGAAACTGCAGTTCTCTGTCATCTCACCACAAACAAACATTGCATTTGCTGATTTAAAGGCTACCAATTAATTGCAGCCAAGTGGAAAGGAGGAGAAAGAACATGGTTAGTGTGACATAAACAGCAGACTACTCTGTCATATTTCATATCAGTACTTCATAAATCAGATCACTCTCTTACTTCAGTTTAATGTGGCTCCAGCATGTTCATCATTTACATAGGGAAGCGATAAAGTGCTTTAATTTAAACTAGTCGTCTTCTGTTACGAAAGTTAATCAATTGTAAGCCACAAAGGTGATTAAAACTGTATGTCATTTTGATACTTAAAACAGCTTGTCCTCAAAGATTAAAGGATTTTAATTCTAAGAAGTGTACCTAACAGAAAAACTTGGTGGCTGGAACAAGGAGCAGCTGGGAACATATCACAGTGAACTGTTAATAAATTCATACTTAATACTTAATAATAAAGATAAAATATAACATGGTCCTTAGTAACCATTAGAGAGATGAAAAATAGTTACATCTATTACAAAGGATACATTTTGATATTTACTAAACAGAGGAAAATTGCATGACAAAACCTGTTTAAAAGATGGACTCTTTTGAATGATCTCCAGTGTTGGAATAGGCTTAGTCAACTTCCACGATTTCTATCATCACTTTTTAAAGGTCCGTATTAATCTTTCAAGTCTACCTAAGCAGATTCAACACGAGTTATCATAAGCCCAAAGATTTTAAAATACTTCTTTGCAGCAGGCTGACTTATCTGATGCCAGAGGCTGGGAGATGTGTCAAATGTAGTGAGACGCATCAGCCTTTCCTTCGCACCTCTTATCCACACATGCAGACTCTTTCCAAAAAAGCCTCATACCCCCACCCAAATTTATTTCAGTTTTATTTTTTCAGTACTTTTTTCCTTCCTCTGACCCAGTTGCAAAGGTAATCTTAGTGATATTCCCTCCCTGCTCAGCTCTCTGTCCCACATATCAAGTCTACCAGTCTCAAAGCATTTCACACATGATCTCTTATAGTAGAGCAAAAATGCAGTGCTGTTGATATGTCAGGCTTCATTCAAGTGTCATGAATTGATGGTTTCACCCTTATCTTACCATAACTATTACAGCAAACACCAAAAGCCTGTAAAGAGACATCGTGATGAGAGCCTCAAATTAATTTCTCATTCATGAGTCAATATCAGTTCCATTCAGTATGGATAACTCAATAAAGGCCTACTGTCTTCAATACATGTCTGAATAATGTTAAACGGCTTACTTTCTTCCAGTTGTTCTTACATGATGAAAGTCCAGTACTATCAATAAAAGTGTGTTGAAATCGTCAAAACAATTTTAAAACTTTCAACTCCACCTTCCTTTTATTGACTCAAGTAACTATGATCCTAATCCTCATAACTTAGCTTTGCAGGACAGGGACAGAGTAACCAACTAACAGGTCATGCACTCTTAATCCAAGCAAGTGGGTGACTCAGCAATAATGAGGAAAGCATACCAAGGTTTTAGGTGTTGGTCAGATCAAAAAAGGGTCTAGGAGCCTGAACAAGCAGTTGAGAAATCAGAAGACTTGGGAGGTCAGAATCCAGAGGCTACCACAAGAAAACTTGACATGTGGAAGATACCCGGTTGGATTCTGGGAGGAGACGCAACCTCAGCCTCAAAAGATTATGTATTCCTAGTCCCAGTCCCAAACCCAGGTAAATAGTAGAGCTGCATCAGGAAAGAAAGGTGTGAAATCTTTGCCAAGTGAAACATGTGGATCCATTTGCTGTGGCAACCCCTTGGGAAATAAGGAAGCTAAAAGTGCCATTCTAGTTACAAGCAGTTATATTAGCCTTGCTAGTGTTCATTTTCTGGCTCAGTAATAAAATTTTCAAATTATATCTTAACGAATCTATTTTCTCCAGATATTAAACACAGTTTAATAGATTTATTACGTTTAAATCAGTATTTTGATTAATGAAAATTATATTTGCCATTCCAAATTTAAATTTTTAACAGACTAGGTTTGTTATACACGATGAATCCTCATTTAGAAATAAAAAAAATGGATGAACATTTGGTAATCAGTACTATATAATCAGTAATCAGAAGTAGCCTTAGAACTTTAAATTTAAAGATCACAAATAGCACTCTCAAACTATATATGGATATTTAACATTCATACTTTTATATGTTCATCATCTCATCATCATATCATTCATCTTTGTCCTCCTCTACCAATGTGCTCTCTTTTCTCTCATTTCCATCTCATCCTCTTCCTCCTTACCTCAAGCCTCACCCCTTGAAGTGAAGTCAGGGCTCTAAGACACAAAAGCGTGCATCAACATACAGATTTATTTCCACTATTGTATCAGTTGTTTATTGTCAGCAGATTAGACCTGCAACCCTCCCATCTCCAGACAGCTGACAACAAGCTAAACAATAACAACAGTTGCAGTTTAAGTGCCTTGAGGCAACTATTGTTGTGATTTGGTGCTATATAAATAAAATTGAATTGAATTGAATTGAAGTTTGTGAAGGTTCTCAGTCATCCAGGTCATGGTAGTCTAAGGAGCTTGGAAAGAAACGCGTCTGGACTTCTTAAAGTTTCTTGGAGACGTTTCACCTCTCATCCGAGAAGCTTCTTCAGTTCTAAGAGCAAATGGTGGAGAGTCCCAGATTTAAAGCCTCATGGGAGTGTCTCCCAAGAGGGTCATGGACCCCCTGTGAATCCTCTACCTAATCACACGAGCCCAGGTGTGAAAATGGGTGTGGGTCACAATCAGCCAAGGTTTCAGGTGGACCCATTGTGAAACCTAGCCCCACCCTATCATGTGATCACCTAAGGTCAAATGGCCCAGGATGTGAGTGGGCGTTAAGGCGTCTGGGAAGGGATCTCAAAACTGGATTATAGATGGCAGACGTTGTCGTAAACCACCTCCTCTGTTCAAAGATGGTCGTTTCTTGAAACTTCTTCAAGAAACCTTAAGAAGTCCAGATGCTTTTCTTTCCAAGCTCTTTAGACTAATAACAATAGTTGCTGTTAACAACAAGTTAACAATATGGCAGCTAATGTTAGTGTCAAGTCTCCTAACGATCACACTTTCTCTCTGATAAACAATTTGATTAATTTACCATCATACGAAAAATCCACTTTAAAGACAGTTTCACTAACGCCGGCTAACAGAAACCAAAATGCACCAGCAGGGTTGTTTGTCCTACAGCAGCCACTGTAGCTAGGATTGTGAGGCTTAATTGGGAGGGATATGAAAACAGAATTTCACTGCAATCTGCAACCTACTGACATTTTTAAAGTGATACTTTATACACTGTATCTTTAATATAATCTTTAACACTTATTCAGTATTGTGTGATTTAAGGTTGCTTAAATCACAAACATACTGTCACTCTTTGACGATTTGTTCAAATAAAGTGCAGTGATATATGTTTCTGGTCGTACTGGGCATTTTGGCGCTACAATTGGCCACAAGGACAGTACTTGTGCTTGTAGATATTGCATAGACATAGTATTTCTCCCTGTCAACAAAGTGGATGTAGGAGGAGGTACACAGGTTCACTAACATCAATAAAAACATTCTGAAATCTTGACTGTACAACATACCCTGAAATTTGAAAGTATCTCTTTAATGGTGTTGTATCTTCTTTCTGATCCTAAGTCAAGTGTCTTTGGTCATTTCTTGTCACTGGTTTTCCAGTGACACCAGTGATAAGAAGATTAAAAAAAAATTAAAAAGTTGCAGAAAAAAAAGAATTTGCAGAATATTTTCAGGGAATGAAGTTACCAAACTGACAAAGGGTTAAATGGCAAAAAAAATCTACATTTTAAAAAAATGGTAGTATATCAGTTAATATAAATCCATATGTGAAGCAATGCATGAATAATCAGTTCTGTACAAAAATTAGCAGTGTCACAAAAATGCATCATCATTAAACATCATGATGCATGAGTTATGACTCCTGCTCATGTCTTTGTGAAAGCCACTTTAAAAAATAATGATAATGGCAGCAAATGTGTGTTCTGCTGAACTCAGAATGCTGAACTCAGAATGCTGTGATCGTGATTAACGAAGCAATTAGACAACTTTTTATAGCGTCATCGAGCTTATGTTCCTGTTTTCTTACATTAGATTGCCACACTATCCCAAGCCTCCATAATACATGGTCAGAAAGCTTTAGTGGCTAAGTCCACCTCCACCACAGGGAATTAAGGATGGAAGAGGACTCTAAGAATGATTCTGGCAGGTTCTGAATTATTGTCTTTTTCCAGCTGGCTTCCTTTCTTTCTTTTTTTCTGCTCCACACGTGGTTGTGAGTAGAGCCAAATCCCACTTGTTTTGCCTTTCTGGCTGATATATTTCCATCATGTAGAAAAGTCCCATAGAGGTTTAACGGATGGCTTTATCTGACTCAGAGAAACTAGGCATAAGGCTTCCAGACAAAGAAGATGTGCTGCTAATAACAATAATAAGAAAATATGCCACTAAATAAACATCTCAGTAACTGCCGGCTTCTGTTCTACTTTATATGAGGGAGAAGTGTGCTTTAAATGAAAGTTTACATAAAGAGAAACAGACAGCTAAACCAATGGCGAAAAAGACCTACACCTCCAATCAGCACAAACTGTAATTTCCACCAACATTTTTTATGCTGCACTGCTGTTTTTACCATTTCCCAGTGGAGAAAATTACTTGAATTGGCTCTTGTACTCCAGTTCTCTACAAAAGGTCCATTGATTTTACTGTATATGAGCGAGAAATTATTTCAACCCACTCCTCTAGCTTGCCAGAGGTACTCTCCAAGATAAACTTTTTAATTTGTACTGTTGTGGAGGTTCCATGGACATGACTGGAAAAACTCCTTTACTCATTTATTCCTTCTCTGCTGCAAATGATCCAAAGGTTCCAAATTCAGATATCCTTAAAGGATAATAAATGCTGAGGGAGGCTGTGAGCAAGTGTGTTTCATGTCACATGTGTGTCTCTGGGTATTTTTGTGCACCCTTGTTTGAGTGTGCTAACATGTTCAAATGTGAAAATGTGCATTTGGTCAGTGATGGTGGCCTTAGCTTTCTTCCTATTTATTCATGCATTTAACCCCTTTTTATGAGCAGTGCCACACCTCGCTATGACAAGAGTTACCCTAACTGGAGACTGCTTTATATGCAGGTTTTGTTCCACATTGCTATCCAGAGTTACAAAATAAATAAATAAATAAATAATGATAGTGCAGAACATTAAATGCAGTAGAATGTGTGTTTGTATGCATCACACAGAACAGGGCAAAAAAAAAGACCCAGATAAAGGGAGGAGAAGGAGAAAAACTGAGACAGGAGAATATGGCTAAACTGTCCTCTTTCATTTTCAATTTGAATGATTCCATTATCTTGACATAATCCGCCCAAGATCTGCTCATTCTCCATTCATGCTCTGAACATTTCACAGTGAAAGAATCAGTTTCTGTTGATGCATCTCAATCAGGTCATTGGCTTACTTTTCAAGGGCACACATGCTCACTCAACACTGAATAAAAGCCAAGTACAGTACAGGACATGGATTACGCAGATGTCTGTACATACTTATGCATTCTCTTTCTTCATTTTTCTGCTAAAAAAAGAAAAACATAGCAATCCCCTCAGTTTGCTCCTCATCGTACATACCTTTGGGAAGTTGACGGTCAGAGGGATTGCTTGGATTGTGGTCACACTGAGCATCTGAATGGGACTTCAGCTAAGGGGCCAGCTAACGTAACGGATTGTCTCTGCAGCTTAGCACAGGCCAGGTGCTTGGTCAGATATTGCAAGACATTTTAATGTGGTTTGCATGCATGAAAACAAGAATCCATCCACCCAGAAGATGTTTTGTGTTGTCGTGGCAAAATGAAGGGTTGAGAGGAAGAAATGCTGAATATTTAGCCACGAAAAAAAGCATTAAATAGCAAAAAGAATTTGTAAATGACTAGGGAGAAATAAGTAAAACATGGGGAAAACTGAAATGGCTTGAAATAAAACAGGGAGACAGGGCCAAAAGATGGAGACAGCCTGAAAGAAAGAAAGTAGAATGAGGCATAGAAGGAAAGGAAAAGAATTTGAATAGGGTAGCAGAAAAGGCAGAAAGAGTGAGAGGAGGAGAAAAGGAAGAAGACCAAAGGAGCTTCTGGTTTAAAAATGAAACACAATGAAAGAACTTTACCAGAGGCATGAATTGTCTATCCAGAACATTTTCTTTTCAACACCATCAAAGACGGCAAAACTTGCCAATTCTGCGCTTTTTATCTCTTCATTCTCTCTTCATTTTGCCTCTCTTTGATTTGTCTGTCTCCAAAAGACCTCTGGAATGAATGACATTCAAGGGTGACCCCATTGTAGTTTTTTTATACTATTATTTCTCTTCCCGTGAAGCAAACTTTTCAGTCTCAATATCCAGCTTTTTTTGTTGAGAAGTTGCGTGGATCTGGGACAAAGATTAATCTTATATCTTCTAAGGAACCCAGGCCTAAGGGTGTGCATATTATTAGCTTTTAGGCCTCGGAGTTTAATATTGCTTCAACAGATATGAATTCACACCACAGACACAGATTTGGTGATAATACATCTTTCCTTCCATGTGAAAAAAGTTGGTGGACCTATCTGCTAAGGCCATCAATCACACATTAACAATTAGGCAGCAGAAATAACACAGGTCAAAATTTAGAGATAATTAAATAAGGCATTTCTTGGCAGTATCTCAATGGGGTAGGGAGGGAATTTGATGACACACAACTTTCTCTTTTGTTATTAATTTGTTTATCTTTTTATGTGCAAACTGTACCATGTAAAAGGCTCGAGCCACCCCTCATCTCTGTATATTTCCCTTATTATGTCCCACCAGTTATTATTATAAAGTCATATGTGGAAATATAACATGTAAAGCAGAAACAGAGTTTTTACTAATTTAATAATCTTGAAAGTCAGTATTTGGTATGATCACCTTTATTTAATTAGAAAGACAGCGTGAACTCTTTTAGCCAGCCTTGTAACTTCTTCTTCTTGAAGGACATTCAAAGCTCTTCTTTCATGTTGGCTGCCTTTTGTTCTGTTCTCTTTTATTCCACACTGCCACAATAACGTTGAGGTCTGGGCTCTGGGGAGGCCAATCCATGACTGGTTTAAACGTAGCCCCAAACCAGACAGAGCCTACGCTGTGTTTTACAGATACCTATAGACGCTGTTAGATTAAAACAACTTCCCCGGGTCTTGATCTTCTCAGGCCACCAAAGACTTCACTGGAACTCAGCTATTTCTTCACAAACTCTTTATTCTATACCAAAAAACACTTAAAAACTTCCGGAAGGGAGATGTGCTTCAGGTCCAGTTTCCTGCTAGCAGATCTCAAAAATCTCTTTGTGTGTGAGCTTTTTATACAGCCAAGCCCCTGTTGTAAATCCTTGGTGATGTGTAATGTTTGTGTATGTGTGTGCACATCCGTGAGTGCCCGTGTGTGCGCATTCCTGTGTGTGCGTGCATACGTGTGTATGTGAATTCCTGTCAGTACCATGAAGCGCCATCTCCCCTTAAACACAGTCCCTGGGGATTTTCCATTGAGGTGTCCATGCTTTTGTCTTGAGTGTTCCTGGTCAGGAAATGGGGCAAGGGTCTCCTAATTTTATGGCACGTTGGCCCAAAAATGTCTCTGTCTCCTCTCTCTCTACTTCTCTAAGTGAACTTCTCTAAGTAAACTACTTTTTATCTAATTCACTTCTACTTCTAAAGTGAACTACAAATATTTAATTCATTTCTAAATCCCAAAATGAGCTGCAAATATCCTCAACGCTTACTGTTAAAACTCTTTCCTGACCTCTTCTGTACATACTGATTACCATATAAACCAAAAATTTCACATTTTGATTCATCACTCTATAGGACCTGTTACTACTGATTTTCAGTTCAGTTCTTTTGTAGTTTGTCGTATATCAGCCTTTTCTCTCTATTTCCTGTCCTTAAGAATGGCTTGTTGACAGCCACCCTTCCACTGAACCCATTTCTGATCAGGCTTCAGTGAACATTAGATGGATCAACTGAAGGGTCAGATGCATGTCAGGTCTTTGCTGAACTTTTTGCTATTTCTTAAGGATTAAGGATTATTTTCAGACACTGTTTTTTAGGCCTATCACATCCTCTTTTGTCATCCACTTGTTCACTTTCCTCAAATTTTGTAAGGACGCACTCAACAGAAATGCCAGGTTTTAGTTAATGGAAAATCATCTTATAAAAGTACTATTTTATGTCTGTTAAACTGCATTATCTTTGGCATATCTTTCATAGATTCAACTAAAGGAATTGGAATATATTATATGTTTTTGTAACAGGCTGCTAGTACCAAAGTGTGTAAAGACGCTACTGCTTCACTGCTGCTTCACTGCTGCTTCACTGCTTCTGTCTGATTTTCCCTTATTCACAAGGGGTCGCCACAGCGGATTGCTCTGCATATTTGATTTGATAGATTTTTATGCTTGATGACACTCCTGACATAATCCCCAAGGGATTTTTGTCTCCTGGTCTTGAATCAGGGATCTTTCACATGTTAGGTAAATGTGTAAATCACAGCAATCACAGCTACAGATGGTTCTTTGCTAAGTTGTCTGTTATGTGTAGACACGACACTGCTTCATCCTTTGAGTTAGATCCCTTTTCATGATTGAATGACTCATAGGTCATTGTTAAGTGCCTTAATAAACACTCACATACAAACAGCCCTCTGAAATGGTCAGGTAAAAGGACTGGACAAAAAAATGAGTGAAAAAATAGCTAATGTTCAAAGAAAATTGTTGAAAGACCGTTAGATGTCTTGGAAAACGATTGCACAAGACCATTTAGAAAACTTACAAGAACTTCTGGCTTCATAGACGCAAAATATAAAGAAATGACACGTGGCTCGAGACTTTTCCACATAAATGCAGCTATAGAAAAATCCATCAATTTTTTGTGTTACACTCTTTGACAATCACACTGAAAGTAAATTAAAAGTTAAATTTGATTTTGAGAGCAATACAAATACATGGGATGTACTGTCAGAATTAATACAGGACTGGTTTTCAGAAATGTCTTTGTGATCATGAATCAAAAAACTTGTAATCCATGATCTCTCGAATTGAATTCGTATAGTGATTATTTTGGTCATAGAACTCTCAAGCAATTGTATCTTGTGTATTAAATGTACTGTTACAATCAAAAAAACAGTTATATTTGGGGGGGGGGATGCATTTTATGACTAGGAAATGACAAAATAGATCAATTTGTAAAACTGTTGTAGATTAGTTGTCTTAATCAGTTGTGGTCTCATCACTGCTTTGTAAGATGCTACTGACATAGCAGAGATATCTAAAGGTCTCCTTTGGAGTAAGTCATGAGATTTTCAGGAGTCAAACTCGAGGCTCACTCACTGCTCACTCACTAGCTGGATTTACTCACCAAAACCTGCTTACACTGTTTCAGGAAAAAAAAAATTGATTTGGATTAATATCTGCCTTCACAACGTTAACCCTGCATGTTGCAAACAGACCTTACCCAGTGGTTCTAAATCTGAGGTCCTTAATAAGCATCTCGTTGGGAGTTAAACTTTCTTATTATTTCTTTCTCACAGAAGTTAGATGTAAAACACATATCGGCCAATCTAAAAAAAAAATCTGTGTTTAACAATGTGCTACACCTTTATTGGGTGGGTGTCACCACAGCATAAGCAGTTTATATATTTCCAGCAAGCCAAATCAGTCTACATCTGAAATGCATCCAAAATGGGGATGTGGGCAGCATGTTAATTCCACACTGTTCAATGCAACTTTTTACCCTGAAACGTGATCTGACAAGTTCATAGTTCATCAAGCCACAAAACCTGTCAATCACCTCAATGTACTGTGTACAATGAAAATGCTTCTCACCTGTGGTTACAGTCAGCAGCATGTATAATACCACTAGTCGAGTTGTTCAAAAAGCAGATAGGAAATATATTTGGATAATATAAATAGGAGTATATTAATAGTGACTTCCAGTGTGGGTCCATCTATAAAATACAAACCACAGCAACAGTAAATTCTCCAGATGTTAGCACAGTTCCAGAGAGACTGAACCAAAGAACTTTAGGCTGTTTGCAAGTAACTGTATTTGCTTTCATGGTAAGCAAACCTATATCTTTAAAATATGAAGTTGTAGAGCATATTGGGGCCTCATTTTTTTTAACCTTGCCTCCCGCCCCTACCCCATTTTTTTCCACTTAATAATGTCCTCCCAGTGCCTCTGTAGTCACAGAGGTAGAGCACTCTAGAGGCTAACCGATAGCAAAGCACGATCTCTGTCCGAAGGAAAGGCTTCCTTCATCACTCAAAAAACCCTTGACACCCAGAGGCACCTACAGACATTTTCTCCTTAAATACTTTTTTCACTCTGCCTGCAGAATTCGATCCATTTTTCACTTGCTCTATTTCTTCACTTTCCATTTCTCCTATTCTTCTGAGTCTAAACTTTTATTTTACAAAACAATATTTTATCGTCAACATTTTAATGCCCCCTTAAAATGTGTTTTGTGTACTTTTACTTAACTTGGATGTTCGACCTTCACTGTGCAGAATCATATGCAGAATTTTCAATGAGGAACCGATCATCTGCTTCTGTTGGCTTCTAGCATCCATACACCCAATATTTCTTTATTCATAGTTTTGTTTTTTGTTGTTTTTTGGGGAGGGAGTGAACTTAAATGTAAAATGACTGCAGTAGACACACTAAAGGACAAATATGAAGTCAGCAAGCTGTTACAGTTAGATCTGTACAAAGGGGGACATACATTGTTCAACAACTCATTTAAGAGAACTAGTTTCTACTACAGACATGACTCATCTAAATGTTGTGAAATAAAGAAAATGTACATTTAAAACCTTTAATCATGGCCATTACCAATTTTTGCTGCTTTGCAAAATTTGAGAATGACTTGACAACACTTAATGCTAAAATGAGATGAGCCAGAAAGAGAAACACATGAAAAAGACCCACAAATCCCAGCCCTCACGCTTCCTTCCACAGACCCCTGAAATAAAACTTGATTCGTCAACTTCATTTACATTGACTTCTTACAAGAGACATTTCCCTACTGACAGAGTTGGGAAGTATGTTCACGATAATGGCCAAAGAAAATAAATTAACATTTAAATAATCCTAATCACTTTCTCATGGGAGCCCAGTGGTGAGCATCTGAGAGGCAAGGCAGCATGAAGATAACACAGACTGTCATTGCCGTTGAAAGTGTGGAGAATGTTCCTACTCTATCTCACATCAAATACGTGCCAGCTGAAACCCCACTGAGCCTTCTCGACCTGATGCAAATAAAAAAAGAGATCTGAGGGCACAGGCGTGAGAAAGAGTAGAATATTAGGCAGGGAGATTAAAAAGAAAAATATCCAGAGAGAGAGAAACTGGGTAAGAGTGGCAGCGCTGTTTCGCTCGTCATTGTGTGCCAGTGCAGGGGGAAATGTTTAGAAGAATTGCTCTGGAATGAATAATTATTGTTCCCTCAAAAAGCTTTTAGAGATAATTCTACTGCAGCATTAAAATGGATGCAACTTGTCAGATTATTTTAGTCTAAGTGACTTAATGTCCGCCGTTTACAGTGAATCCATGCATTTTTAAGCAGGCGCACCAAATAGCCTCCTTTATACCACAATTACTTATGGGCATTGCCATTCAAAAGCAGAACTTCCTGTATAGTGTATGCTATCACAATGCAGCCACCCGAAAAGTAGATGAGTAGACATCCTGACAGAAGAAACTGCAAGAAGAAGCAGCAGCTGTGACAGAAACTGCTCTCGCTCTCCATTTTCCATCATAACCCAAGGCCACAACAGGTATCTAAGAATTCAGCATTTGATTAAGATGTTCAAATTATAATTCCCTACAAGACTGCTGTCCAAGGTCTTTTTAAGGTCAAGGTCCTCTAGGAAAACCTACAAAAGGAGCCATGTTGGCAGATTTTTCAATACAAGTTTTCGAAGGTCGGAGGAGGAGCAGCGCTCGAGCTGAAAAATCACTGAGGTATCACAGAAGTGAGTCTTGCCAATTAGGAGAAAGATCAGCTAGTTTCCCTACAGTGTGGCTCAGAGTAACTTTTCTATATGTTTTGTGCCTCTACCTTGAGAAATGAAAAAATATTCATTTAACCAGGATAAATGGTATAACTATGGTATGTTTTTATTGTAAATCGCTATGGCAAAGGTTAGCATTAAATATTTAGAATAATCTTGCTGCACCACTGTTTTGGATTGCATTTCAGCCGGTGGTGTTGGGGAGCTTGTCTAAATTGATGGAAATTGAATTCAGGAAAGTATAGTCAGATTTTGATCCACAATGCAAAACATCTGGAACATGTCTGATTTGTAGTAGCTTAATTTTTTAACATAACAATATTCTCAAACACACTATCAGTGCAGTAAAAGCATACCTGAACTGTCTATTTACAATTTTACAATCAAAATATAAAGAGATGAGCCTTTTCCACAATAGTGTACATGCCAGTGCTACAGTATTGTTTGGTTTCTGTCTGCCAGGTATCATACCAGGTATCACAATATTCAAGTTTTGTAGATGTAAATTAAATGTAATTGTTACAGAAATTAAATTCAAACAATGCATTTATAAGGTGTTCTAGATACATAAATAATCAAATTGGTTTTAGTCTGTTGATATGGTGTTACTAGGCAACATCATGTCAGCAGTCATAGTATGTTACATATGAAATATGTTACGTGGATAACGTGTACTTGTGTCCCAAGTTTGGTTCTTTAGTTCATGATCATGCAGAATGAGTTCCCAGACAGACACAGGGACAGACAGAGATTTGGTGTATTCTACTGGCATTACTTTCAACAAGGTCTCTTATAAACTTACAAATAAACGACCTTTAGACTAAGACAGAGGACACAAGTGAACACTCACTGACATTTTTCTTCTGTGTATATGTACATTAACTACTTATTGTGTAACTGTCTTATATAAAAATTTTTAAAAAGTATTAGTGAAAGACAAAGTGGTTCTAATCCTAAAAAAGCTGTTTTTAAATTGACTAATCTTAACTAGACTTTAACCATGAAGGTGATATTGCTTTAGAAGAATATGTGTCAAAGGCAGTGACAAATGACCTGTTTGGTTGTTCAGGTGTGGAGACTTGTTGACTTGCATTAATGTTCTTGCAATTTGATAAGAAAGTAGTAATTTTTGAGTCTGTTGCTAAAGCCTGAGACGTGCAGAGTTCAGTAATGAGCTCTATCTGAAACAACATGAATCTTGACCTTCTCTTCTCTCCAGAAAAAAAAAACAGATGTCATGTAATAAGATCCATTACTTTTCACTCTCCCTCGTTTTTTCTTTCATTCTTCTTCTCTCAGGTTCAGTGTGTCCTTATTTCACCTAGAAATACTTTAATATACAGTATATTGTATTAATCAGTGTTCATTTGTAACACAGAATCTGTTATAGATAAGCCCTTAAATTCATCTCCAGGTGAGCGACACAGGAGCCCCAGCAGGAGACTGAAGAAACCCTGCCTACTCTGAGAGGGGGTCAGCAGAGTTGATGCCCACACAAGCCCACATAAACACAACAAAGAGAGAAAGATAGAGCAACTAGAGGAGAACAGAAATGGCAGGTCAGCACCCGGAGGCCAGGGATTTGTAAATAAATATAGTTTCTGTACATAAAAAAACCCAAATTCAACAAAGGAACTTGTGTGCAGGTGTGATGAAAGCTGTGGGTTTTATCCAATAAGCCTTCCTCTTTAAAAAGATTGAATTTTTAGGAACCTATGAGATGTACCAGTGTGTTGCCAGAACAAATCCACAGCCACTGTGAAGTTCATGCTGACCTGGGTGACCAAGTGACTGAAATCACTCATAAAATATCTGGATAGGCCAAGTTTCAGCACGGCATTCATCTAAACGGCACACTGCAGGTTCACTGCCCCAGAAAAGGACATAAATGAACTGTTCATGCAGCAGGGGTCTCTCTGCCATTATCCCAAAATCACTGCAAGACTGAGTAGCGACACTTAGCCTCGAGGCTTCAATGGAAATCTGAGAACCTGAGAACATGCACCTAAAAATTACTGACAGAAAAGCACCTTGTCTTTTACTGGCCATATGTAGTTAGTAGGTAACCTGTGTAGATAATCTACACAGATGTGGTCATTTCTTATATCTTCTCAAAAAAAGTATTGATGTCTTTGATAATCAGCTCAGCCAGTCTCTCTTCCTCTCATCCTCCATGCACCTCTCCAAGGCTCTGCTCACTATCGCAAGTTGAATCCACTGACAAAACCCTGTGATAAGTTCAATAAGCCTAATATCAGTCTCCCCACCTATACAATAAGAGATGTGAACCCACCCTTACAAAGAGAGTCACAAATACAGAGCGAAACTCTTAGAATATATTTTTAATATTTTCTATGAAAAAGAGGCACACACCACCAGTTTTCACAAAACCAACAGATAGATGCTCACTGAAGACTTAACACAGGGGTAAAAAAGGCTTAAAAATTGCTTCATCATAAGTCAAAATAATTTCTACCAGCACTAGAAGCTTACAGTAACATAAACATAAACATAAATGCCATGATAAAATGTTTAAGTTTCTGGAGAAAGAAAGCAAATTTCCCATAAGTATTATTGTTTCTTTTAATTACACAATAGAAAAGAAAAAGGAAATAAAACTTTATCTATTTATTCATGGACAGTCATTTTTCTTTTTTTCAGGAGTCAGTATAATTATGAAAATAATGTATTTCAGTTGGAAGTATATATTGTGCCTCCACCACATGTTTTCTATGTCATGGAAGACTCACAGGACCAACTTTGTTATACTGCTGCAATTTTTTTTAGTAGCAAAATGGGTCTTCATGCTGATATATCTGGATTTCCTGAGCTTTTAGCTGGCATTTATGTTTCAAATGTTGCACCGAAGAAAAGAACAAGAAGAAACTATCACAGTGAGTTGGTATGAGCAGCTGCAGGCAACTGCCTTTTTGCAGCAGTTTGTGCAATCCAGCATAACGTAAAGCTGGAGAAATAAAACAGAAATATTCCCTGCATAAGGCAAAGAACAGGGCACTGTGAATAATGTGATGTTTTTCAGGGGGGGGGGGGGGTTTTTTTTTTTTTATAATTAAGAAA